>JAQFXT010000554.1:0-32690 GCA_034683725.1 Strigamia crassipes
AACTTGCGAATTATTATTTCCCCAAATCCACCCTTATCTGGTCCCTTGTAATAAAGGTGGTTTTGGGGTCGTCACAACGGACAAATGGATAGAATAAAGGAGAGCAATTCCTTCTTGAATGTAGCCTACTATAGATCCGCTGAAGTCCGTTTTGTTTACCTCCAAGATCATGCCACTGCTTAAACTGTACTGCGACGGAGCAAAGTGGCGACGAAGTTAGCAATCACCTGAATTCATTTAAACTTAATCAATAAAATTGACGCTGCTTACGGCAAATTAATTTCGTTGCTTACTTTAACGTTTTTTTTTCGTGCGCGAGCACCATCCGATCGATTGCATCTTATTTTCAATATGTAACTTATACTTCCAGTGAGCGAAGCCATGCGAATCAACTTGGTCAAATTATCCAACGTCGCATCGCCTAATCAAATAATTGACATTTCTCAGGTTTCATCGACTCATTCTTTTACCGTAGATGGTAACGTTGACTGAAAATTCCTTTTTTCCTTCTTCAGACACCGAGGCGGCAAGTAGTTGGCCCAAACTTTGCGCTAATTCAACCCACGATTGGTTCTCGAGTTTAATGGCCCAGTTCAAGTATTCATTCACCTAAACACACTGAAATAAAAGTTAAAATTTATGTACGCATATTTGTGATATTTCCGTGATACATCAGCACGTGGAGCCATTTAATAACAACTGTGTTACAAAAATGCACTTTTTAGGTACAAAAATGTAATTTTTAGACACAAAAATTCAACTTTTAGTCATAGAAATGCAATTTTTAAGCACAGAAATGTTATTTTTGCATGTTTTTGGCACTTGGAACTGTTACCACGTGAATTTGCCTACCAAATAACACCTTATAGCTTCAGTTAATTTTTTACGACGAATAAATTCTACAATTTGCATCACCAGCTGCTTCGATACTTCCTAATGAGCTTCGTGAGTATTGGCACTCAATTGAGGCGTGCAGTCAACTTTTGAATGCTGAACCAAGACGACATTTTGAGGCGGTTCCTGGAACGCAACAATCCAAAAATCAAATCAATCTTATTTTTATTTTATTTTTTTAAACTTTATCACTTGAGCAAAAAAAATCTAACACGGCTCCAGAACATTTATTCGACTGCAAAGCTCGGAGCAAAGCATCTTCGCGCACAACACATTCCCGCGTAACGTTGATCAGCAGCACCCCATCACGACATTTATCGAAAACATCGTCATTAATTAAATCTGTGGGAAGAAATTACAAATTGTACTATTTAAAAAACGATAAAAACATGCTCGATTCGCGACAACCTCACGTTTGGTTTGCGCATCCAATGGGACGTGCAGCGTGATAAAATCAGATAAAGACCACAAATCCTTCTGAGAAAATAACTCGACGCCAAAATTTTTGGAATAATCAGCCATGGTTATCGGATCGTGACCAATTGTCTATAAAAAAAATATTAAAAAGTAATAAACAAAAACTGAATAAACGATTAGCCAATACCTTCATCCCAAAAGCTTTCAGCTGGACCGACCAGCATCAATTTATTCGCCACGTTTAGCACCTCCTTCGTTACTTTAGTACCGGATAGAACGATGAGTATTTCGTAATTCTAATGAAAGAAAACAAAACGAAAACGATATTAAAACACGCAAAACACGACATGACCATGTGACCTACGGGTCAATGCACTCAATATCAAAATATTGTACAAATAAATTGAATTCTCTTACTAGAATTTCCTTAAGAATTTCGTCGAGCGGAATTTAAGTCACGTTCAGTCCGTTTTTTTCGAGAATATCGATGTAGCGATTGGATCGGTGATGAGAACCTGTAGTCGTTGTTTGTTTTGGGACTTGATCGGGACCAGTTCTTCGTCAAAATAGCTCATATTGTCGCCCATGGTCAAAATGGGATGATAACGAGAGAGCAGACGCAAGATGACCTCCCCGAGTCCGAAAATGGCATCGAATTTTCCATATCCAGCACAATATTGCAAAATATAAGAATTTTTTGGTTTGTTTTTCCAAACGCAAGCAGTACACTACCTAGGACTCATTTGGCCTAATAACACTAGAAGTTTTCTGGACGCTTCTCGGTTCATGGCGAAATCTACCGGCAAAACTCCGAAACGAGTGGATAAATATCGATCAAATTCGTTCTAAAAAAAAAGAAAAAAAAGGTCGCAAACTAACACCGCGTCATACTTTTTCACACATATTTAGATTCCAATTTATCCCGTTAGGTGGCCTATTGATTGAACTCAAATAAACCGATCATCCAAACTCGCTAACCTGTTAAAATCAACGCAAATCAAATGTTTATCGCAAAAACAAATTATTGAAGAAAAAAAAAAATGCATTAAAAATATTTTCAAAAACGCAATAAAACAACGTGATTGTGTTTTAGTTAAAGCCATTTTTTACAGGATGGCAGCACCTGCCATTACTTCTGAAACTCTAATAAAAATGCAACTTTTGGTGCCAAATTCGGATTCTGCAGGTCATTTTATAAAGCAAACATTTTTCCAGACCATTTTCAAGTTGTGCAGCACTTGTCTAATTTTATCAAAAAAACAATTTCCACGTTAACCAAAATCAGTTTTACATCTGAATCTCTAAAACGATGATAAATACCACCCGAACTGCATCTTAGTTCCACAAAAGAGAAGATAATTTGTTGTTAAAAACACACTACATCGTAATAGTGAAATCCAAAGCCATTTTGCCATAACACATTTGTTAAAACACTGCAATTAGCAACAACATAAATCTCCTGTAATTTAATAAACCAAATAAACAAACCAAAATAATAATAATAATTTAACGCAATAATTCTCGTTTCGTAATACCCGAAAGTACGTATGTCTACACAAAAATGCAAATGACTCTTAAATTCTTTACGTTAATATGAAACTCTTCCCGCCTACTCCATTTCCCTTTTTTATGCTTTCTTTTCCACTATTATTTTCTGAACGGAAGCTTGCGGGGATGGTCATGAAACACGGGAAGATGCTTCGCCATCCCCTTCTTTCTTCTTAAGCAATTTATCAGACGGAGTTCGTCCTCTTTGGGTGTGGCGATTGCTTTTCGCAGCTCTCCATTGTTCTGGGGCTGCGAACCTTCCACTGGACTCGTCAACATGGCGCCATTAAGTGCAGGAAACTTTTTCATCGAGGGACCAACCCCATACACCCACGCAGATTCATAGAGCGCGCCTCCAACGACTTCCTTCGTTGACAGCGGGGGGCGCAGTAAAGCTGTAACTGATACAAACATCTCGCTCAACCTCGTTACAACGATGTTGCTCACTTTTAACCCTCGAAATTTTTTTTTTTTTTAATTTTCTCGTTTGTAATTTTAAATTACGTCATCTAATTTAATAACGTTAAATCTTTTTGTTTTGTTTTTGCACGTTTTTATTGCGTATTTATCTCGTGTGCATCAACTACATTTTTAAGTGTTTTTTTTTGTGTGTTTCGGGATCGAAAATATAGTCGTCTGCATTTGTGGAGAGACACGCGAGAAATGTTTCTATTTTCGAATGCAATTTGTCATTAAAACTTTTTTTTAAAAGCAAAACGGAATGGTTGGGTTGCAAATGAGATATTTGAGGGGGCGCATGTTAAAATCATTGAAATGATGGTCGCTTGGGATGCGTATAATTTCCGGTCGTTGCCTTGACGACGATGAAACGACGTTTCTCGACATTAAAAAAAGAAGAAAAAAATCTGTTACCTGATTGATGAGTTGAGGATAGAAACTTAATTAAAAAAAGAAAAATTCGCACCGACATTTCTTTCCCTCCTCGTCAAGGAAATTGAAATTTGGCTCGAATCGTATTTCTCAAACAGCGAAACCAACTCCAATCGACTGATTTTAATCACTTTTTTCAACTAACCCTCAATGTTCGTACGAAAATTTTTTTTTTTTTTTAAAAAGAAGAAAAAAGAAAAAGTTGGTGCGCGGGTAGCTTCTCTGCAATGCTTCGGGGACAAATAAAGCCGACTTTCAGGCGGAGTTTTTACTATTTGTTATTTCACCGAGTTATTTTTCAATCTTTTCAGTCGTGTAGAGAACAGGGGGAGTGAATTCACCCTCTCTCGCTTCCTTTCCAGTTGGTCTGTCAATCACCCGATGGTTTCTGATAAATGGTGATATGGACCACTAAAACGAAATCAAACCCCACACAAGACACGGTTGGTGGTTGTGAGCACGTCAGGGAGGACTGGTGAAAAGACTAAAAGAGCAGACGTCCCTTTTACTGCCAGTCGTTGCTTAAACAGGGTCATCACTGCTTTTGTGTGCGCTTTACAAATCAAACCGGATATTGACATCATATCCGGTCGAGAGGCTCCTCAGTAGCTAGGCCTCTTTTTAATTGACTGGTGTTGCGTAATAGGGCGGAGGGATGCCGTCCATCAATCACATAACGAGGTCTTTGTGAGGAAAGAAATAAAAATTCTAAAAAAATAACAACATCACTTTTAAAGTTTAGAAGCGGAGATAATTAAAATTGATTACACTTGCACCGATTTCTATATATTTTAATATTGACAAGTGTTCAAAGATTATTCTTGTAATTAGATGCGCCATTAAGCGCGAGTTAGTTGATTTTTTTGTGCGTTCGAAATTGCAAAAATCTATGTGCTTCATCTTCTTCTTGTTGTCTGCTTTTGTGATGTCGGAAAAGATGAATCGCGCAAGTGGGCGCGGCGTCTCCTCCGTCCGGCCCTCACGCGTTCATTTCCCGAGTCACACAAAAGGCGAACCCCGATAAAGCTACTTTTGGCGCGCAGGCCACCGTGGCAAACGTGACACCGGAGAGTTGCCGCCGGCCGCCGCTTCCGAGTCGACCCCTTCCGTGATGGAGGATTTCCTTCCCCCGTTCCTTCCACGACTCCTTCTCTTTTTCCAACTATTATCTCGTGACATTGCACGAGTGCCATGAATCCTGTTTGTTCTAAACATCAATTATTTTTTTCTTCTTCTTCTTACAAACTAATCAAATTAATTTTATTCCGAAAACAAAACAAAAATATTTCGCAATTTTGAAACAGGTGGAAATGAAAACCGTTTTTCCGAGAATAAATTTACCTTTCGTTCCTTGCGTCTATTTCGCGTGTTTTGATGTATTTGTTGGCACTAATAGAAACACGTTGGTGTTTTGTTTCCTGTTAGTAAACGATTTTGCTACAAATTCGTTATTGACGATGTCGTGGTCAAATCATTGAACGCGATGAATATTACATGAGCACGAGGCAAACGAAAGCAGGTGATGCTTCGTAGCGAGCTGACTAGGCGCACACCCAACACCTGCCCTTCGACCGTGCACGCAATATCGGGATACCATGAGCCGTGCGTGGACGTGGATGTTACTTGTATTCCTCCTTTACGCTTGGAGATGACCCAACAATTTTCTTGTCCCTTTTACATCAGCATTATTGATCACCTAAAATTAAAATAAAAACAATTTCAACCTAATAAAATTATTATTTTCTAAAAAAAAAAAAAAAAAAAGAATTATAAACTCAATATTTTTTTTTTTTTAAATAAAAAAATAAAAAAATATATATACATGTTGTTATATAAAAATAAAAAAAAGAATAATTGTGACATCATAAATGGATTATGATTTGTTGATATGTGCGCGGGTTTATTCCGGGCATAAAGAGCAGCATCGGAGATAGCTGAAAAAGTTTTATGAACAAAGCTCGTCATCGTTTGTCTTGCCAGATGCATTTAGACGAAATGGATAAGAAATTTCCGACTCAACCCATTCCCATTCCTCGGCCCCCTACCCTCGATCTCCCTTCTCTCTCGCTTTTCCAACATATATCTATTTTTTTCTCCTCTTTTTACTAAACCGAGGAACTCGACTTTTCTTTTGTACATTCAAAGTCCATTTGGATGTCAAGCGAAATCGCATATTTGAAATTTAAAACGTTTTTCCAAGTTGACGACCGACACGGAGCAAATGGATACGCCACCAGCGAGAACGACACGGTCACATGGTCGCTCAGCCCCCGATATCCGGCGGGGTGAGAGGAAGAGGAAGGTCAGACGGACTGGAGGCGACTCCGACTACGCGGAAAATGTATAGAGCGAAATCAAAGCTCTCTTTTACTGTTTGAGAGAACTTTCGAAGTCGTAGTAAAGCAATTTCGAGAGAAACGTTATGCAAATTGCACGCGATTCAATAGGGTCAACGAATGAGTGTTCTATCTAGTGAAAAGAATTTGATTAATTGAATTTTTCTCGTTACCAAATTTTTTTTTTTTTTCCTTCTCTTCTTCTTCTTTCAACTTGCGCCAACATTTCGAATTAAACTCGAGCTGCCTCTCTCCGATTGGGGGACAACAAGAGCGCGTGCACGTGCTCATCAATATGTACAAAGCCAACGTGGCTCCAGATAGGCTGGCAGCATCCAATGAGCAGGCAGAGAAGCCGCCGACGCCACTCCAGCGCTCGAGAGCGAAGGCTTACGAGTCGCGTACAAATTGGGTGGCAAACAGCGCGGACGAAACACCGCAGATCAATAATTAATAAACAAAACCCCAGGCGCTGACCACGTGCGCCTTCTTTGGGCCCGCGAGAGGGTTGTGGGTATGGGGGCGTTGCAGTCGCGTCGGCTAATTGGCACCGACGTCCCGCTAACACATTTAATTAAGGTGTCATCAACGGACGCGCAGATGGCAGCGAAAAAATCGCGGAGCTGCAAAACACTCATTCTAGTTGAGTAGTTGTGACATCCGAGACCCAATTCCCCCCGTCGCCCGCCTCCGATCAACAACCGGACGCATCGCGTTGCCGGAGGATTTCCCTCCTCGCACGAGGGCAACCGACGACAACCGACGACAAATTCCGACCGCTCGGCTATCAAGGTACGATGACGTAAATGGCGTAAATGGCGTCTCATCTCTCTGAGATTCCCTATCGTAGTGCACAATTTGCATATCAAACAGCATGCGCTTCAATTGTCGATAAAAAATGACAGGTAATTTTTATTTCGAGATTTCACTTGTCGCGCATGCCAGTGTTGCTTTTGTAATGGCGCCGTCTTTTGGCGCGACACGACTGCACAGATTCTTGTCACAATAGCGAGCGAGAGAGATGATGGCGCGCGCTGCTCGTCGTCCGTAGCCGACGGCCAAATATCGAACGAAAAGTGATCATTTTCTATACACTTTTGTGTCGCCGCACGAGGCGATAATTTGCGATTTTCTTTTGTCAACTCTTTTATTCTTTTCAGGACAAACCGTCGGTCGGGGTTAATTAAGCATGTTCGAGAATGGCACGAGCTGCTCTTACCAAGGAGGTGAGAAACGCAGCAACGGGCATCACCATCACCATCACTACTCGTCTTCGCAGCCGACTCGTAGCCCCCCCAGCCTGGGGTCCATGGGCGCGGTCCTCAACTCGTGCAGCGGTTCTCACGTGCAGGTCAAAGTGGAGGAATGCGCCACCCCCGCCGACTGGCTCGGTTGCGCTTATCGCTACGGGGTCACACAGTTGGGCAGTTGCGGTGTATTGGCGACCACGGCTTTCGAGTCGAGAAAGAACATGGACCACAATAAGACGGTGGCCGCCAACTCCAGCGTGCCCCCACGTTATCCGAGCGCGAGCGCCTTCACCAATGTGCCGCCGGTATTGTCTTCCTTTCATCCGCCAAGCGCGACTGCTGCGCCGAGGGTCTCGGCACTGTCCGTGCCAAGTCCCGTTGCACCGTCCTCTTCTGCCGCCCATTCGCTCACCTCGGAATCCATTGAGCCACGTGTGAGTCGAACCGCTCCTACCGACTCCCAAGCAGGTGATAGACGCAGTTCAGTGCCTACAGGTAAGTTAATTTCATTTCTAGATCAGTTAATCGTGTCATTGTGTGCGTTTGCTGGTTTTTTTTTTTTTGGTTGCTTTGAGTGGGGGATTAGTGAGTGGAGGTGGTGGTGGTGGTGGTGGTGGTTAATTGTGCGCTACATCATTGTGTTGGCAGGTGTTTTTCCTCGTGTCGATAGATTTGCCGTATATCATCACGATGGCTTGTTTGTTGCTTTAATCATAGACTATACGATTGATTGACTGGTGTGCTTAGTTTCTGCTATGTCGCACTACTCTGCTTTGTGCTTTTTGGAGATATTGGACGTTATTAATGGATAGAAATTTGATTTCTTGTTTAATTGGATTTTCAACGTTTGAAATTTGTGTTTAGTCCGATTTTCGTTGCGAGGTAAAGCCAATATTTTAATTTTGGCATGTTTTAAGGGGAAAAACCTAAACAAAACAATAAAACAATATATTTATCGCGGTTTAGTACTATTAGTATTAAGTATTTTTCATTACCCAGAGAAAACAAAAATGAGAATTTGTGATTAGAAAGGAAGCTGTGGACGAAGAATTTCTATACTTGACACCTCGTATGCCCCCTGTTGACCCATAGGTCTAGAGATGTTCAGTATTGCAAAATGTTCAACAGATCGTATGTTTTTCAAAACAGATATTGATTGGAACAGAAATTCATATTCTCCTTTTTTTTTTTGGTGTAATTCACATACATTCCAGTTGTGCTGTGCATCTGCAATTGTAACTGATTTACATACCCATTTTCACCTACACGTGTTATTTCAATGTATAAATTAGTTAAACGTTACACAATGTCGTCTATTTATGTCATCAACTTAAAACATAAATATCACACTGATTGGGATGTACACATTAACACAGAAAATTTACCAATGTTGTCTATGAAAACAAATAACATTTTTGATGGGATGTTGGCTCTTTGGTTGGGTACTTTTGCAAATTAGCCCTCTCATCACATCCAATTATATATATATATCATTCGACTACAAAACATGTGTCACAAACAAATATACTATAAAATAACAACTACAATATAAAAAATATTTCATTATTTAAAATGAGAAAATAACATAGCGTGCAATATTAAAACCCATATTAATTTCACTTAAGAATCGATAAAAACTAGGGTAGAACATTCGAATCCTCGAATCCCTTGAATATTAAGAGATTCGAGGGATTCAAAAACTCGAATCTTTTTCGCTTTTTCAAAATTCGAATCTTTCTAATCCTAAGTCTGAGTGCCACACTGCTTCCAGTATGCCATCAAGCGAAATCTTCCGAACTCTCTAATAATTAGACTGCCATGTTCTTAAAAACATTCAAGAAAAGAAAATTTTCTTGAATTCGTAATCATTTTGCTCCAAATATGTAAGTTAAGGAAAGAAAATAATTTGTTAACATTAATCAACATCAATCAGCCTTAAAATTATAACCTATTACCCCTTTATCTTATTTCTTTTCCTTTATTTCTTATCATTCTTATATGAAAGATTAGAAAGATTCAAGAATTGGGAGATTCGGAAACTTATAAAATTCGGATTCACTTTCGAAAAAATTTAGCATTCGTCCCATCCTTTATGAAAACTAAATTATATTCATATAAAAATACCTTTATACAATATTTACAAAAGTTGAAAACACTTTTCAAGTAAATTCAACCAAAACTAACAAGCAACTAATGTCTCCTTATTGTATTGCAGTGCAGCTGTAGATCACTTCTGTTTTTCTCTCTCACCCTATTTTGAGTTCTGTATATATCTGACTTTTTTCTCAAGCTCAAATTACATTTCATTTTCTTTCTTTTCTTGTATCCCCCTCTACACCCAGTTTCATTTTCTATAATTTATCAGTTTTCATAAATCTGACGCAGCAGCTGATACATCATTTTCTTACCCCACCACTATCTCTTCTTATCTTCCAATAATTTTTTTTAAATCAACCTTCAATACCCCAAAACTTTATCAAAAAAAAAATAATAAATAAAAAAAAATAAAATAAATAAATAAATAAATAAATAAAAAAGAATTTCAATTGTAACTTTTCATAGCTTTTAGTAAACTCGTTTTATATCTTTATCCCTTTTCATCTTGAGGTATATGGAAGTTGTGGGTAAAGAAAAGGGCGTTTTTCGTCACCACTTGGCGTCTGCACACGTTGGCGGGCGAACGAGGACATAGCCTTTCCATTTCCGGACTACGAACACACCCTCCCCATTGCACAAGGGCCATGCCACTCTCGCGCCTTCATCTTTTGTTTACGCGTGCGCCGCGGCTATAAGATCGACTTTTGTATACGCAACCCCCTGGTGTGTGTGAGGGGAAAACTTTTTTGCATTGTGTCGTCATATTCGATCGAGTCCCTTATTTGTCGACTTCGTGCCAAAGGTTCATTGTACGTGTAGAAAGGGGTCTTTTATTTCCGATGTTTCCATCTATCAGAAAAAGCGAGAGAGATGAGAGCGAAAGAGAGAGCAAAGAGTGAAAGTCAGGGAGCGATGGGGCTAATTGGGAGGGTCTTTCCACTACTTCTTATCAGACCAAATTTCGCCCATCATCGAACCAATTAAGTATCTTCACTCCCAGATCATTAATTCGATCGCATCAACCGATTTCGTTTTTTAATGAACAATTTTTATGAAAATGTTGAATTATGGATTTTGTTTATAAAATATAATAAAAAAGACGCGTGTAATTTCTCTCGAAGCTGTTGTTAAATACACTAAATCATTCTTTGAGTTGATCAAAGCAGCTGACATTACATGGGCGTGTCTCGTGCAAAAGTCGTGCAGTCATCGTTCAGTGCGCATGCACTATGGTCAAGATGAGACAGCAATATCATCAGTTATAATTTTCTATGTGGTAAATATAAACAACCACCGGATCACTCAGCTGAATTAGCTGTGTTTAAGTTCGGTTTGAAGGTACGAAATGTTTATAGTAAACCATTTAAAAATGTTGACAGTTTTATGGCTTTTACTACAGTAATTCGTATTTAAAACACATCAAACCTAAATAAACGTGTTTAAAGTTGTTAGTTATCACCATTTAGTTTATTTAAATAGCTAAAAATGTTGTAGACTGATTTTTTGATTGAAAATTTAAAATTTCATAAAATCAACACAATTTATGATTAAATCGTGTTTTTTAATTTAAAAACAACAAAAATGAAGAAAAAAGTGAAGAAGAAAAAAGTTTGATAGTTGATATACGATTATTTGTGTGTTATAGAAAATATTGACGTTTCCTGATCGTTCTTGACATGTTTGTCCGGGATGGTATAACCTGTGATTTTGTAGCTGCTTAATTGATTGAATGACAGGTTGGCAACGCGTACTCGACACGCGACATCACTCTCTCTCTGGTGCCATTAATACTCAAATAAAACTCATCATTATCCCACGTCATAATCTGGTGTGGACATGTGACGCAGGCTTGGAAACTCCTACGACCGGAAGTGACCTCCCCCTCTACATCAACCCTCTTGCTGAAATGATGGGGAAATGAACAAATGCAGTTTAATTAAGTGCGCGAGTCTACTCGCTCGTGCCACCCGCTCAAAGTGAGCAAGGCACAGGCGCGTGCCGTCCTGCGCCAATAGAGCGCAACGATGCACGCATGCTGCGTGGGAACCCCATCTTTATACAGTTCTCCAACTTGCAACCCCGTCTTAAAAACAACTCGCAACAAAACAGTTTCTTGTCACGCATCACAGTTTAACTCGAACGATGACTGCCAATTTTTGCATTTAGAATTTTTGTTGTTTATCTATAATTTTCAAGGGTGAATTTGTAGGTTCTTTCAGTTCTCTCACGAAAAGGGACCCCCAAAAGGCACCGGGGCCCCTCCGAACTAAAATTTAAAAATTTAAAAATTTAAAAATTTCAATGCAAAATTAAAAAAATTAATTTTTTTTTGTAAAATAATTTTAAATAGGGCCCCAAAAAGAGTCACCACAAACCAAAAGGGCCCCAAGACTCAGTGGGGGTCCCCAAACTAAAATAAATTTTTTTTCTTCTAAATAAAATTATCAAAAGTAATTTTATTGTTGATAAATGCAATGGAAACCCACTCAAAATAAAGGTCCCCTACGCGACCCCAAAAATTCCTCCCCACCCCCCCCCCCCCCCTCTCACTGTATTTCCTTTTTTTAAACCTAAGATTTTTGGACCTTGCATTGGGCTCTGAGTATACGGCCGATATGCCACTTGAAACTGTTTCCAAATAAGGCCCCAAAAAGAGCATCACAAACCAAAAGGGCCCCAAAGGGCACCGGAATCCCCCCAACTAAAAATTATTTTTTTTAGTTTAAACTTTTCAAAATTAATTTTTTTTTTTAAAAACATTTTCAAATAAGGCCCCCAAAAAGAGCCAGCACAGGCCATAAATTCGCACTGGTACTTTAATTTTCATCTTTATGTATTCTCCTTGAAAATCAATTATGCACACGTAGCATGTGGTTTATAGTGTTTATACCATAGGGTTGTGCGGCCGTTTTCCCCCCTGCATTTTGCTATGGTCACAAACTGCACACAGCCCGAGTTTCGGTGGTCTGGAGCCAGCGAAACGGAACATGGAGTCCTCGTTCCCATCATTTGGCGCGCATCGTTTGGACAAACAGCCTCTTTCTGGTGGCTGTCGTCTGATGGGCGTCACGGTCAATCAGCGAATGATTATGACCACCCTGCTGTACAAGGCTCCTCCCTCGAGTTCCCATTCCACTTCCCTCGTGATTTATTCCTCGCATCTTTCAAACTGACGTATTTAATTAGCTCCCGTTTCGTTCGCGTCGTTTTCGTTTGTTGGAAGGCAAAAAGGGAGCGAATCATTTCGGAAATGTGTCCATGAATTTCGGGAAATGAGTTGGTGGATGAGTCGCAAGCTGATCCGGGGGTCGACATGTTGTTCGATCTGGGCGACCCAAATCTTTTTGTGAACGCTCTGTCTCTCTGTTATACCTGACAAACAAATGTCGTCTCTCTTTTTCTCGCTTTTCCTACGTTTGAGGTTATCTGTCGAGACTCCCATCGTGACTGTCGTTCCCTTCCCGCTATAGAACGAGCTCGTAGAATTCAGGTCACCCCCTCGAATACGGTTGCCATGGCAACCGATGCTGGATGCTGCGAAAGAGCGCGTCTGAGAAGGAAAAAAAATATGTTAAAAAGAAAGAAAAAAAAATTTAAATTAAAAAAAAAAAAAAAAAAAAATGGCGTGTCTCATTTACCTAATGTTTGTTTCCTTAATTAATAAAATTTTTGTCGCTGCGTAATTTTTCTTTTTAAATTCTAATTGATGGAATTTTATCTTTCGGATTTTTCCTCTTCTAAATATCACGTAACTGCTTTAATTCTTTTTATCCCTTATTTCATTTCCCCGTCTCCGTTTCACTCACTTATTAACCATCAGAGATGTCGCAACAAAAGGAGAAAACTGCACATCCATCGCGGTGGTCAGTGGTCTGTGAACTCACGGGTGAGTTGCGGCCCTTGCAGTGTCCAGTCATGTTAGAACCAATAAGAAAACAGCGAGTTGCTCTATTTTCAACACCATAAAACACTCCCGAATCGTAAATTACTAATATTTATCGTTATTTCGTGCTCGAGTGAATGACCAAATCAATCAATCAAACGATTTTTTAAAATTTAAAAAAAAACCCGAAATGTTAGAAAATGTAAAATTTGTCTGAGAAAATGTTGGGCGAGGCGTTGGGCGTGTATCGATCCTTTTTCCCGCGTCAAGAGAGCCCGGTGACATAAAGCGAGGCAAAGAAGAGATTATACAATTGAATTAAATGCTAATATTTATACGCTTGTTGTTCTCTTTTTGGTTGCCGTGGAGAAGGGTTTGTTTGTGTACATGCAATTTCGCTCAATTATGCATTCCGGGTTTTAAAAAGGAACACCGGAACTCATCGACGAGGGCGTCCCTTTGTGCGCCTTCAAATTATCTCAGAATTCAAAATGGCGTCGGGGGCCTTTAGAAATTTATTGAGACATGTCCGGCAAAACATTTAGCAACGGAAGCGGATTTTGTAAAGGGGAAAATTGTGCCCGAGTTTGATTCTGCTGTTTATATAAAGAGAAAGAGAGATAAGTCTCAGTCGAGGAGGTGGGAGACGCAGCATTCTTGATGACACAAGCTAAATATAAAAAGATGACAAGAAAAGGAGATTAAAAACGGAGTAATGGATGAAATATCCATCCATCATTGTATATCCCACAGTAAAAAAAAAAATTTAAAAAAAAAATTAAAGATGGGACGAATCCTAAATTTTCTCGAATCCGAATCCGAATCCTAAAAGGTTCTCAAATTCCTCGAATCTTTCGAGTCTTTCATAGTTAAGATTCGAAAGATTCGAATTTTAAAAAAGCAAAAATATTCGAGTTTTAAATCCTTCGAATTCCTCAAAATTCGAAGGATTCGAGAATTTTTTTTTTTTTTTTTTTTTTTTAAATCGCAAGATGCGTCGAGATTGATTTTTGGATCTTTGATTTTTAGATCCAAACCTTTGGTCACCTGGACAGGTTAAATTGTGGCTCCAATGGGCGGCGCGTGAGTTTCGTCTCGGGGGCGTAGACGTTGGAAGACTGACACTCGGAGGCAAAGAACTGTGTCGTCTTCCGCAAGATGAATTCGTCCGACTGATCACTAACGATGACCCACACCCGGGTCAAATCCTCTTCATGCATCTTTCGTATTTGAGACAAAGTAAGTCCCAAACGAAGTATTCATTATGTTTTCCCGTGTAAAATTTAGTCTAATTTAGTCAAAAAAAATATTAGCACGGAGATTGCTTATCGTCTTGGCCGCTCTAATCGCACCAAAGTCGGCCGAGCCAAACGCCTTTTTCCGGTACAAAACTGGGTGTTCATTTTTCTTTTTCTTTTTTTGTAATAAATTGGAAAAGAATTCTTTTAAACTTCACACGGAATATAACTGATGGAAGGTAAGGTTTATACGTTTCATATGGCCCCACAAAATCGTACTTTAGAAGAACCAACGTCGAGCACGTGATTGACGATCCAGCCCACGAAAGCACAATAGATAAGGCGCGCGTCAAACTGCACTGCAAGAAATGACGAAAAACCCCGTGTCCACATCCACACAGATAACACGCTGTTTGTTACACATTTATCCACAATAAAAAATAATAAAAAAAAAAAAAAATGGAGAACAAACAAATATCAATTTCTATCAAAATGGAGCGTTTCTAAAAATGCAATGCAAAAATCGCAATTCTTTCTTAATCCTTGACAGATCGAATTGTGAAGTGACTTCAATTTCTAAAGGGTTAAATGTGCAGCAAACGTCGGCCAATCAGACGCAAGTTAGCAGTACCGGCCATTATAGTGAGGAGTAACCTCACATCTCCCCCTCTTTCCCTTATCGCTTCCTCTGGCCAACTATTGATTGGAATTTCCATCTTGTGTGCCAACACGGAGCGGCTGATAAAAGTACATTTTGATAAAGTAATTTAAATTAACTCCGATAGAGGTAGCACCCCTTCTTCCCCCCTATCTTCGACGCCCCACCACCGAATAGCAGTTGCCCTGAGGACACGGCATTCAAGTGGCGTAAAGGCGCTCATAATGGCAAGGGGTAGCTGGCGATAAGTGAACATGCGTGTTCGTGATTTGTGTTCGCAGATTCGCCCCCGCCTCGTGCGACGGGCGACGTTATCGGTCCCTGGTGGCCGAATGGAGTAATTTATTTCAGAAACCCGGACACGAACCACTAAGTTCGATAAGGGAGGGCGCCACTAGTACAAGATTTTTTTTTTTTTTTTTTTTTTTTTTTTTTTTAAAAAAAAAAAAAAAAGAAAACATTACATCTCTCTCTCCCCCCCCACCAAACAAATCACCACCTGCTACCAATACCGTGTTTTTGCGCCCCCTATCCATCTATCTACTTCACCCTCCGCCTCCCACTTTTGACAACTTTATAGTTTGTTATTTTTCTTTTTCTTAATGTGTTTGAAAGAAGAGTTTGTTTTGAAAATTGTGTGTTGGGTTTACTAAAATTTACAGATCTGTAGTGTGGGATTGTTGTTGTTATTTTTTTAAAGATGTTTTTTTTGACATTGTTTTGTTTGTTTTCGTACAGGTGTAGCTTCAAAATCAACTCCCTACACGCATTTCAGCTCGTCCCCAGACACCAACTATCCTTTGCGGCTTACCAAAACAGGTAAGAAACCCATTTGATTTGAATTATGTTTTCTTTTTGTTTGGTTTAAAAAGGAAAAGAGAAACGCAGCGTCTTGCAACAGGTTTTAGGGCAGTGGTAGTTCAGGATGTTAAGTTAGTCTTTTAGAAATATTTTATTTGGTGGATTTTTTGTGTTTCTCTACGTGGGGTCTGTAGAGCACTGCTGGTCCGCAAGCTACCGTCTTCCCCCGAAAATAACACCGTGGTATATTCGAGTTTCTCCAAAAATGAAAATTTTGAAACATTGTGGAAAAATTCGAATATAACACCATTTCGAATAAAACACCATGGTGTTATAGTCGAATGAAACACCGTGGCATTCTTATCGTAAAATATTGATTTTGATTGAAGTTTTTGTAAATTAATTGAATTTTATGTCGAGAAATATTGATTTTAATTGAAATTTTTGTGATTTTAATTGACATTTTCGTGATTCTACTTGAAATTTTCGTGATTTTAATTGAGATTTTCGTGATTTTAATTGAAATTTTCGTGATTTTAATTGAAATTTTCGTGATTTTAATTGAAATTTTCGTAATTTTAATTGAATTTTATGAATTTTATGATTTTCATTGATATGTTCATGTTTTCATTAAATTTTTTGTCGAAAATCATTCACTTTCAGCGATTTTAGTTGAGGTTTTTGTCAAAAAACAAAAAATACCGATCTGCTACATTACGTAGTAATAAAATATCTACTAACAGCAATCCCTGGACTTTTCCTTCATTTTTCTTCAGTGTTAATTACTTTTCCCTTTCTATTTGAAATGTTCTTGTCGGCTTGGTTAATTACTGCCTTCAAAATCCCAAATTTGCTACGTTGTCTTCTATTTTAGCATTATATGAGTGTCCATGCTTCCAATGTTCTTCTTAGGCTATCAATAACTATCCAAAAAGTTGCATGTATTTTGATATCTAGAAAATGTGTGAGTAGTTTCATAAATTCTAAAAAATCGAATCAAATTAAAACCTAGAATTTACCTCAGATAAAACAGTCCTCAAATAGTTTTGATACTTAATTGCATTGTCACATGGTTTACTGGGCATGTTGCCATTCTTGGCAGACATGTTGGAATTCAAACAAAACAAGCTCCGCGATTGGTCTGACACAACCATCGCTTTTCTAACACGCAACGTGATTCGCTAATGGGCAGTAATGGCGGATTCAAAAATGTCAAAAATTGAGTTGCAAGAATTCTCGACTTAAAATTGTTTCTTATTATTTTAATTTATGCAAAAATTCAATAAATGGGTTTCTTTTCCAACATAATTTTAATCTCGACTCCTGAAAGAACTTTTCAACAAACTAATGGTCAATGGTCAATTTTATCTCAAAGTTTTTATTTTATTTTATCTGTTAAGGATAAAAAAATAAATAAAAACTGATAATAATGATAGCAAAAAAAAAAAAAAAAAAAAAAAAAAAAAAAAAAAACAATTGGTGAAGGTCAAAGATAAAGAGTGAAATGAAAAGGCGAATGGTTTCCCGATAAGATGTCTCAATGGTGCATCTGAAAAATAATGTTGGTTGGCGCTATTTCCTTTGCTTCAGGGGACAAAAAGAAAAAAAAAATCTTAAAAAAGATGAAATTAAAGTAAACGCCAAACCGGAAATGATTTTTCATTGGTGGGAGATAAGGTTTGAAACTTTTTTTGATTTTCCCCAAACATTTATTTTATCAATATAAAAATATTGCGCAAACTTTTGCTATTAATTACCTCGCAATAGTTTGATTTCTCGGTTTTACATTCACGGACTAATGAGCAGCGACTACCATTGTTATTTTTTTTTGTTGCCTCCTCTTTCCGAGTGTTTCCATAATATTTTCTCATGTTGGATCCTCTTGACTATGCTCCTAGAGCAATCCAAGTGGTCTTTGTGCGACTAGCGCTGTGTCATACACCGTCAAGAGTTCATTGTTGTTTTATCCGTTCCCACGACTGAGCTTTGAGCGGTAGATGTTACACGTGTGTGGCCATCAACAAAACTAAACCGTGCATATGGCACAGTTAAAAGGGGATTTTTCTTTTGCATTTCAAGTCCTCTTCAATCATTTACCAACTCCACTCTGCGTCTAATGATCTAAGGCTTTGTTTCCAAGTTATGAAAGGCTTCAATTGATTAGTTTTCAAGTTTTGCCGACAGGTTGAATCGTCTGAATGCACACTTAATTAACCATATTGAGTTTTCCTACTGTAAACTAATTAACTAGTGTTTCTTATCAGCTTCAAATAATTGATTTTTAAATTTCGTTAAGGTGTTGTTGACAACTTTCTCATTCACAGGTTTTATTCTTGTTGTTGGATGTGATGTTGATGACATCTATGGAGCCGTAATGGAAGTTTAAGTCATTTCAAAAATCTCCATTATTATTTTTAAAAAAATTTAAAACTATAAAATGATGTTTCAAATACCGGAAATCAACAATGAAGTTGTAGTTGTTATCAAGTTAAAAATGGCACAAAGAGAAAGCAAACTGTAATGGCTGCTTTAAATATACACCAATAGATGTCGCGGCAACCTCCAGAATTCGCACAAAATAAAAAGAAATAATTACCGTATTTCAGTTTATTTTGTGCGAATGTCTGAACTTAAACTGTACAGATTTTAACTTAAACTTTTAGCATATTAACAAATTGTAAAGCCTTATTTTTTCACATTTGTTAGTTTATTGAGTAGAACATGGTGCGCTGCCTACGATTCCTAGTGCAGTGGAATTACGGAATTACGAAGAAACCTTACCATTAGGGGTGCACCGAATAGTAAAATTACGGAATACCGGATAGTTACCAAATATTAAATTTACCGAATACTAAAATCATTATATACCGAATACTAATAATAATAATAATAATGTAAAAAAAAATAAAAAAATTATTATTTATAACTTTTATTAGTAATTGAAATTAATTAATGACAAATTGTAATTCAGAAACAATAGCATTTCTGCATTTCCTGGTAATAAATTACGAGTTTCGTCATATATATATATGTATATGTATATTTGTACTTGCTGGGTGGGAAAATGATACTATTCGGTATTCGGTATTCGGTATTCGGTCATATAGTACAAGATATTCGGGGCGAATATTTGGTAACTGAACACTAACATTTGCTATTCGGCTGAATACTGAATAGGCCAAATACCGAATATCTGTCAAATATTCATAAGTGCACAGAAAAACTATCCACAAAATAAAAGCAAAAACACAAAAAATAAAGAAAAACTAGAGCTGCAGTTTGAAAATTAAACCACATTCAAATCCCTATTCAACTTTTTCCTAAACAATAGCACACCCACTGTTATTAACAAAAATACTACTTTATCACAACACAGCTTGATATCAATTGGTCTTCCTAACTCTTTGTATATTCCACACGAAGAAATTGAATGTTTTTGGTGAT
The DNA here is from genome assembly GCA_034683725.1 of Strigamia crassipes. Taxonomy (NCBI): domain Eukaryota; kingdom Metazoa; phylum Arthropoda; class Chilopoda; order Geophilomorpha; family Linotaeniidae; genus Strigamia; species Strigamia crassipes. The sequence goes on from JAQFXT010000554.1 coordinate 19,458, forward strand.
TGCTCGACGCGATGTGAAAAATCTAAATTGAGACTTGAAAATTGAGTACGACTTTTTAAATGATTCTTTCTCACGGGGATACGATGTAACAAAGAGGGAGTGAGATATAAATGGATTAGCGGGACCAAAAGGGTTGATGTTGGCGCCCTTTTGGGGTTGTTGTCGTTTGGTTTCAAAGAGTTAAGCGAGTCGTATGTAAAGGGTAACGCAGACTTAATCACCTGAGCGTGAGCGTCTATTGTGCACGAGGATAACGTCTCCATTTCGTTCACCATTTTCCACCCCCGTCGTCGAATTCATTTGAATTTGCTGTACACGTGATCTTTGACCTTTGCGGTTCTCTGAGAATTGATGCCGAGTCCCCGCTTCAGGCTTTCAGCTGCAAGGCGCGTGGACATGATTAGCGCCCTCTTGATAGGGCCGTTTGATGAATGAAGCTCGCGTTCGAAGCCCTTTGGACCTTTTCTAGCAAATACCGTCTCTTGGGGACCCCACCCGTACGCCTTGGGGTGCCCGTGCACTGTCGTGCAACCACTTTGTGTAACTTATCCATTCGCGTGCGCATCCATCATCGGTTGCCTTGGTTACCTCGGTAGTTGCCAGTTGCCACGTGCCAGTGGCGGATGGGAGGGTCTGCCGGAAGTTCGAGTAATCATACCGGTCTGGAGAAAATCTCCCGTCTTCTCTTTTGTATCGTACTGGCTTTGTTCTAACTGAAAATTTGTTGTTTTACACCTGACAAGGTGCGAGATCATCCTCATCCTCTCGTTTCTTTATTTATTTTCGTTTCGTTGAACTTACACGTCTTTTTTTTTTTTTTTTTTCGTCTTCTTCTTCTTCTTCTTCTTCCCTTCAACGCGCGCTTTCTCATTCTGTCATATTTCGCGCTCGACTTCCGCTTTTGTCCGGAAGTAGCTTTCACTAAACTTCAAGTGTCGACTGAAATAAAATTCGACAACTTTAACTCGTATTGAACCCCCACCAAAGATAATAAACAGTTAAAGGCAATATTTTAAGCGAAAATACAATTTTTGTTAATTTTTTTTGTTAATTTTTTTGACCGATGACGCTCGGATCTGCATGCGGCCGAAGATCGACTTGCGACGGCAGTCAGATTTCAAATGTCCGTACAACACAAAAGTAAAATTGTGAAAAGATTACAACAAATACTTTAATTTCCACGACACCTAAGGTTCAGTGGGATCTCCGGGGGGTCCTTAAGGGGTGGATGGTCACCCTGGGAAACGAGGTTTCTCCTTTCCTCTCTTTCCCATCCTCGCCTCCCTACTTGCAAGCTAATTCTGTATTCACGCGCAATTGTGCGCTCGAGTGCGTGGAGCCAAAAACGGAACACCGACCCCGCGTTCAATTCCTTGTCCACGACCATTCGCTCGGAACAGCGAATTGGTCTTTGGCGCCCATCCCTCCCATCTTTCATCTCGTTATGAAGCCGAGTCAATTTTAACGTGCAAAACACGTTTTTTTTTCTTTCTTAAAGATTTCGAACGAAAAGAAAAAGTTTCACACCTTTGATTGAGTGATTCTTGATATATATTTTTTTTGCATTCCATTCGCATTCGTAGCCCTCGGTTTCTCACTTTCGTCTGAATTTGCAACCAAACCGAACCCATGAATATGATATGGGTGTTTAATCGATGCCTCCCCGTGTCGGTTTCCCTCCCAGAGCGCTCTTTATCCCCCTCCAGTCCCCAGAGTGCGTTCCCTTTTGGTTCAGTCTGTTGCTTGTCATCACTGGGGTCGATCCGTGAATGACGTCGCTTGTAACTTGTTTTCCCCGCTAGTTGAGGTGTGGGGGTGGTCGAACAAGGATGGTATAGTGGTGGTGTTGGTGGGGCTTTCAATGAAACAGCAAAAAATAAATTAAAAAAAAATTCTTTTTGACGCGAGAAAACGCTGTTGGAGTTCTTTTTCTGGACCACTTCAACTTTTTCCTTAAGCCTAATCTAAAATCTCTGGAGCATGACGTGAGTTTCCCGTAGACGCGTGCGCCGCGCGTGCACAGTTGGCTCATCGGTCGTCTCCCGAGATCGCCTCAACGGCGACAAGCGCGCTCATCAGACTGGGTACGCACATTTTAAGTGAACAATGAGTAGCGACCAAACCGCATTTGGATGTAAAAAATCTAAAAATCCTTTTATTAAACGCGGAAATTATTTTTTCTTTGCCAATTCTCGAATCAAAAATCATTAAATACACGAGAAAATCAAAAAAGCGGAATTAAATTTTGATTTGTTTGTCAATATAAATTAAATACAATTTTATAAAACACTTTTTTTTTTTTTTTTTATTGTTTTGCGCATTTAAAATTTTTCCCAGGCTTGTTAAGAGGCTTAAGCGACTTAAGCTGAGCAATTGGTTGTGATGGTTTATTGTGAAATTTCATTTCAATTGAGGGTAATCCATTACTAAGCGCGCCAAATGCGGATTTATTTATTTCCCCCTCGCTCTTTCTCTTCGTCGCCCCTTTGGAGACTTGTTGTACGCAGGGACAATGCAACTGATGAAATTTTTAGAAAATTTTTATTTTTTTTTTAATATAAATTTTTAAAGAAAATTTATTTTCGGTGATTTTTCTGCGTTTATTTCTTTTCTTAGGGTGTGGTTAATTCATTGATTTATAGTTTAATGTTGCAAGAGGCTTCTTTATCCTTCCCATTCGCTCGCTATCACGAAGACTGTAATTTGGGCTCATTTCAAAGGAAGTCGTTACGGCTTTGGTGCATTACACCAACATTATACGCGGAAAATGGCCGACCAGGAGTTTTCACCCGATCAAATTTAAGACTGTAGTTCGCATTTTATAAAATTAAATAAAAAATAAAAATTAATATAAACAAAAAATATATTTCTTATATTTTTACCACACGTCAAGTCTACCCGACGTTTACTCGCTCCAGTTACGCTCACACTCGTAATCATTACTTTTTTTTCCCTTCAAACTGAATGTTGAGTACTTCCGGTGAAAGGAAGTGATATCGGAAATTATACACGTAATTTTATTATAATATTTTGTAAATGTTATGTAAAAATAATTTAAACAGAGCTCAAAGTCAATACAGTGCAAAAAAAAAAATAATAAAGAAAAAGAAAAAGCCCCGCACACTCGTGCGGCTTTTCTGCACGACATTTTGCACTGGGGAAGTTGGGAAAGAACTATAGACGAGATTGTATTAGAGTAGGGTGAAGTTTAGAGTCATGTTACAACCGCTATCAATTGGTCACGACGACAGTTTGAGGATATCAGCTGTCGCTTGATTCAGCGTATCACCGATCACTGATTAAACTTACACCAGTGCACGTGCACTTGGCGTTCTCGAGGTTCCGCCAACAATAGAACGAAGGATTTGTGACCAATCGTCGAATAGGGATGTGGGAAACTAGACCGATGCATGTAAATTATGAGTGCGCTCTGGAACGGAACGATTCAGCTTCGGCACTTGGTGCAACTTTGAACAATCGCAACAAAAGTAGTAAATTATTTGACTCGAATCCAAAATATCAAGAACGAAATCGGCACTCGACGAGAGGAGTTAGGATTAATTTATACGCCTTGTTTGCTTAGAAGCACGTCGATTTATCAATGAGTCCCTTCCCATGACTTCATCAACATATATTCCTTTCGGTGCGCTTCATTTGGCTTACGAAATGTGCGTGATGAATGTGACATTGCATCCTCTCTGGCGCTTCATCTAGCCGTCAATGGAAAAGACGTCCGAAAGGGAAGGAAGGAAGGAAGGATGCACGGATCACGTGACGGGAAGACGAAAACGTCCATTTAGGGTACAGGGGAAAATCAGACCGGATGTGTAATGCTTTGTTGTTCATGGGGTCAGAGTATGGCGTCATTCGCAGCATAGTTTCGCTTCCAGTGTCAACCGAAAGATCAAAAAGGCAAGAAATTCTAATTCCAAAAACACTCGAAATCAGGGCCGGCTGGAGGTTTTGCGGGGCCTCGGGAAAAATCTATTAGTGAGGCCCCCAAAAAAGTGCAGGACTCCTCTGAGCGTGATATAACTTATTAGTGGTACCTTAAAAAAATGCGGGACTTCTAAGAAAAGTACGGGGCCCATCAGAATGCGTAAAATGTAATTGATTGGGCCCCAAAAAATTGCAGGGCCCTTTTCAGTGCGGAAAAACATATTAGTGGTAACTTAAAAAAATGCGAGACATCTCTGAGCGCGAAAAAAGTCATTAATAGGACCAAAAAAAAAGCACGGGGCCCATATGAGTGCAAGAAAATGTAATTAATTGGGCCCCTAAAAATTGCAGGGCCCCTTAGAGTGCGGAAAACTTATTAGTGGGGCGCAAAAAAATTATACGATTAAATTTTATTAAAAATTTGAACGTGCATGGCCCTTTGAGTGCGGGTCCTCGGTCTGGGGCCCGAAAAATCGACGTCTGGTCAGAAAAAAATCGAAAATGCACGTTAGTTTGCCATTTGTGTTGTCTGAAAGTTAAAACAACATTTAAAAATCCTAAAGACCATTAAACAAAATTTAACTTTCAAAGCATATATATATAGAGGGAAAGTAATATAACCACTGTTGAAGGCAAGTCGGCTAATGTAATACTCACTCCGGAAGTCATTAAGTTGTGCGTTTGTGCGTTATGCGACTCTGCCGTGATGAGATGTTGATGCCAGTTGCGGGCAGCATGAAACCGTCGCCATAATTATGGCCACTTCCGGCTCAACATGAACGCTAACGTCCATTTGTACCAATCAATGAGTCGCCCGGCAGCTGATTTATTAGCCAACACCGTCAGTCAAGTTGTCCGAGTTTGGACGCCCGCGTTTCACTTTCTTTGGGAATCGCATGCATTAACTTGTAATGGCAAATCGAAAATAGTTTCCGGCGACTCGTAACCATGGCGATTTAACTCAGTGTTTACCAAACGGGGAAATTTTAAAATTTAAAATAAAAAAAAAATCTTTTTTTTTTCTCCCAGGGGAAAATGGAGGTAACAAAAGGAAAAGCGAGATGGGGGTCTGCGAGGGTGGGCTGATTTTTCATAAGTCAACAACCCGTTTTCTACTTGACCTCAACTATACGCGCTTGATCGCCTCGTTTTTGAAAACGTGAAAGGGATTTGGAGTTAACCCCCCTCGCTTTAAAATATGCTAACGAACGAAGCGCCACGCGTGTCCACCCGTCCGTATTGCCTGGTTTGTCTCAATTCAGACGCCTTTACTTAATCGGATTTCTCGTGCCAACTAACCCCTGTAACCTCTGAACCATCTCAAATCTTTACGCACAACAAATTGATATTTCGTTTGAAAAATACCAAAAAAATATATTTCGACTATGTTAAACACATTTGCGTGTTAATTGTGAATGAATAAAATTAAAAAATTGAAAAATTGTTTTTGTAATGGCGCTAATAATTGTAAAAAAAAAAAGTTTTTCAAATTTGTGTGTATTGTGGATGCAATAAAAGTAATTGTTTTTTCGGTGTGTTTTTTTTTTGAAAGTTTTTTTCAATTTTCCTGCCAAGTTAAAAACTCGTACACTTGGAATTCAATTTCGAGTTTAATTGCTACATCTCTACATTAAACAACTCCATTTGCAATATCAACGTTGTTTCGCATACACAAGTAATAGACCTCACAATCATTAAATTTCTCTTTTATTATTTTTGTTTGGTGCACTAGGTCAAAATACTTAAAAACTCAAGATAAACTAATCATGAGATCTGCGGTTCGAGGTCCCTATAGACCCAAACTGTTTTTTTTTGTTTGTGTCTTTTTCAGTCGTATTAATGACCACTGACCACTGTTCTATTTGATAAAAATAGCTATTATTGCTTTTTCGTGTCAGAGTTGCGTTTATGTGTGTAATTTATACTTGGAATTGTTGTAATTGCTCGACGTTTATTTATTTGTATCCCTAAATCAATTTATAATGGCTAGGGGATTCCGAACTCACATGTGGGCGTTTTGGTATCAAACCCATGTGACCTCTTGAACGCTATATAAAAACCGAGCGTAAATTGTTATTTTTCACAACTTGATTTGATTCAGCATAAAAACTTGAACTGAATTACTCTTTAACGTATCAAAATGGGTTTTACGCAGCATGATTTTGGGCAGAATTTGGGCAAAAAAATAAAAAAGGGATGAGCAGCAGGTTCCACAAGTAAGAGCCAGCTGCCAATTCTCCCCCTAGCAGCCTCGTGCTGCATTTGTACGATGTAAACAGGGAACACGTGGCTGCTGGGTCCGTGTTTCGGACCCCGATTGGGGAACAATCTAAGCGTCATTAACATTCGCCCGCTTCCCATTGGACGAGCGATGCGATCGTTGCGCGTGAGGATCGACTCGACGCACCAAGTGGCATATTAAAACGCGAGGGCGTCAGCAATCAATGGCACTGCATTTCTAGTCCGACCTGCGCCGCATCCGATCGTGTCTCGAGCTGCTTCCAGTCAAACCGGTTAAAGTCGTCTTTGAAATGTTGGCGTTGTGTCCAGTCTGACGCAGTTCGCAGCCAGCCCCGCATCGCGCGCATTGGACTCACTGCCCGTTGGTGAGTCGTCGCGTGCGCCGAGACGCTGTGAAGACGCACCCGCCAACTTGCTGTGTTGTCATCCTGGCGTCGGGCCTCCGCTCGTTCCTTTGCCAAGTCGAACGGACACCAGGTCCGGTGCTCCGGCATCTCCCTTCACGACGTGGACCTCGTGTCTACACGAGACTATGAAGCAGTCCACGCCGGATTATCTACCCCGCGTCGGCGGAACCCTTTCGAATTTCTCCATGCTCTTCACGGGTAAATTCAATTTTATTTCGTCATTTTTGTAATCATTTCCATGTGAACCAATTATCACTTTTTGCTTTACTCACGTCGAGAGAGGTTTTGGGCGTGTTGATTGACGCAAAACGGTTTCAATTAGAATTAATATTTATTTAATCGCTAAATGTATTTCTTTTGTGGATTTTTTAATGGGTGCAATTTATTTGTTGAAAAAAAGATTGAGATTTATTGCATTTGTTTCCGCATGTGACTTGTATTTCGCTTTCCGTGCCATGAAATCAGTTGTTCCGCGTTCTGGGCTGTCAAATACGACGTTCTTTTAACCCAAACTACAAATTTCAATTCATTCGCCCGTTGATGCTTCCCCGCATGGCATCGGGGTTGTATTGAATCGAGTGTAAATTTAATAGAAAATTGGCTGACAAATGAATACTCATCTCAGGCGATGACAGGTGCGATGGATTTTCAGGTGACTCGAAAAAGTGCAGCTCCGAATCCCCTTTTTCAGATCATTGTTTTCCACTCTTATTATTAATAAATCAATTTTTTTATTTTTTTTAAATTATTTATTTTTTTTATCCATTTCAGAACCGTCGTATAAAAGTGCGTGGGGAAGCCACACCTCCACTCAGAGCCAAGGTAAGCTAATTGATTCAATTTTTATCGATTCTCTGATTGATAAATATTTTTTCTTAAAAAAAAAAAATTTTTTTTTTCCATTGCGAGAAGTGTGAAATTCATATTTAACATCCTGCGTTTGTATTTGGTGTAATTTGCTTACGTTACGTGCGGATGATAATGATAAAAGGGGAGACTGGGATAGTGTTGTCGCGAGCGGAAGTCGCTATCATTTCATTATCCCAGCGAATTTTCAAGCAAAAATTATATTTACCAATCCCGATCTACAATTTCCTTCATTTCCTTCTCAAGGCTTGGTGTTATTTCGCTTTGCGCTTTTGTCGCCAAGACAACAGGCGTCCGCTAAACAAAAGAACGACTGCCGACGCCGGCGGCAATCTTGCTCCATTCTCCAAAAACTTCATCTTCCCTCCCTCTTCTTTTTACCCAACACTTGCCGTTATCGTTTTCTGGCAAATATTGTTGCTCTGCAAACAGTTGAAAAATGAAAAATGGAAAGCGAGCTGGAATCCGCCCGCAGCTCACTAATTAATCCAGTTTCAGATCGGACGATAAACCACGGATAAAATGAATTGCAGCTTCCATTCACGCAAATTGTTTACCGGTATCTGCAGATTACGTTTCATGTTGGGTCAAAACTCAAAATGCGTGCAAAATAATGAATAGAGAGGCAAATCGTGCGCAATGATTCGATGAAATGAAATTTTATATTCAAATTGGAAGTCAATTAGAAAATGTTGCGTTAGTTGTGACTGTTTGCGTTTGTAAACTCATTACCTTTGTTCTCCCCTGAGAAAATGGGGGTGAGGAGGAATTAATATGTACGGTGGGGGGTGGGTGGGTGGGCGACGAGAGGGAGGTGACGGAAATGCGTCAAGGAAAGGAAATTTCAATTTGATCCGTTCTGGAGTCAGCGCGGTTGCTTAACCGTTTGAGGCATTTGGAAATGAATTCCCCTTCAAATTCAATTTATTTTGAATTATTCGATTTCAATCAAAATGCCGGAAGTGGCGTTGTTACCAAATGAACCACGACCGGATATCAACAAGGGAGGAGAGACCGGTGCGGACCGTCTTCGTCGCTCGCGACACGACGAGAGTTGACGTCGCGCGCGCGTGAACTTTGTCGAAGAACGATAATAAAAGGGTTGAGCATTGCCTCGAAGCATTGACAACTCATCGTGTCGATTAAAACTCGTTTGTTTCCGAAATCCAAAAGCGAAAACTTCAGCGCTGATTAATTCCGCGAGTAAAAAAAAAAAAAAAAAAAAAAATTTGCGACATCACCGGTCATCGGGTTATTCCCTCAAAAAAATAGATATATTTTATTTGATTTTGTTTCCTCCTGCTCTATTTTCTGTCGTCGAGAGATCACGAGCAAATATCCTGAAGGTTAAGCACCATTCTGAACAGAAAACACTTTTAATAACAGCGGGCGCGGAGAAAGCGAAATTGCCACTATCCCGGCCGCGTCATCGCTCTAGGAAAAAGAGTGGTGGTGGAGAGGGATGGGTAGTGCTAGAGACAAAGAGTGGAGATATCCCACAATTCCCCATTCCCCCTTTCGTACGATTCTCGACCTTCGCCACCGCCATTCATTCATCCGTCGTTGCAAAGTGGGCGAAACGTTACATGCAGCAAAGCCAACTTGGGACTGCTAGGCGGTGCTTTATTTTCTTCTCTTTTGTCGCCCGTATATAGCGAAGTTGAAGGACTCTTAGGTGTTTCTGCTCATTCAAATGTTCCACTTTAGATTCAATTTGCTAAGGGGAGAACGTGGCGGAGTGGATGTCAATTTTTTGGTGTCAGCTTCGTCTGTTAATCCCAGTCTTGATTATGACTAAATGCCTCATGGCACTCAGACTCAACGTCACTATTCCATTTTAACCCGAGGTCTGTTCAAACATACAATCCCCTTTTGCTCTTATGTGTACAGATGAGGGTTTCTGCTTCCTTTTTTGTTTGTATTCATTTGCTTTGCTAGCAATTTCAAACTGGGCTAAGCCGTGTATAATATGCGTATTATTAAAAACTACATTTATTATGATTTATAATACAAATTAATGTATTTTATACGCAATGATTAATTAGAAAACATACAAATTGACCGTTATGTCAGCGTGTCTTACTCGAATAATTTATCACGGTCATGTGACGAGTCGTTCGTTCAATTACGACACCACATCGTCATGCGATTCACGTCTGCAATCAGCACTGGATCTGTTGACGCATCAAGAGAGCAAGAAATTAAGTGGGCACTAATAAGTGAATAGCTATTTGTCCATCGTTTCAATTAACTACTGTACAAAGTTTTAATTGATTGTTTAATTTTACGTTTTTTTTTTTTTTTTTTTTTTTTTAAATATATAAATTTTTTTTTTTTGTGAGTTGAATAAAAGCGAATGTGAAGAGTCAGAGTTTGAAAATGCAAAATCTGCAATTCAGTTTCAAAGTGAAAAGAGCGAATCATCCAAATGAAGCGTCCTTCTGCCATTTTGTGTGAGATGTGGTGCCCCTTTGCGCACGCTTCGGCGTTCTGTTACCAGGCGGTCTCTTTGAACCACAATCAAACAGACCATTTGATTGGGCCAATGCAATTTTTGATGGCGCCTTCTCTCCCCTAAATTTTGCCGCAAAACTCGATGCCTCTCACTGCTTTTCTGTGTTGTTCATAACTCAATCATTGGGGCTTGGTTGAACACGCGCATGACGTCATGGAAATACGGTTGCTAGGGGGCAAACTGATGGCAATTGTCAATATTAAGAGGGGAGGAATAAGTTACCTTTATTTTGCTTTTTTACAGGTTTCTCCCACAACACTATTCATGGAATGAGTAAACCTCCTTTAGATGCGCATCCACATTCACATTTACGTCAAGGTGAGCTATTCCTCAACTCATTTACACTGGTTAACGTACATCGGTATATTAAATAAAAATTATTCTCGTCAAAAGACGGGAGACAGAAAAAGAGTAAATTAAATCCATAAATCACTCACATTTATACATGTTTATTATCACTCATAACAATCAGTGTAACGAAAACGTGTCAAATTTGTTTTTGCGGTGCACTTTTCCGTTACAGTTATAAACACAGACTTACGCTATAAATGACACGTGACTGTTTAAAAAAAATCACGTTACTTGATTAACATAAATGCCACTGAATTTGCTGCTTAACCAACAAACAAATGAATGTTATTTGATTCACACACGTCTACAAAGCGAAAAAAATGCAAATGGAGACAATTCTAGATGATCGCCATTTGCATTTCAGTCAAAAATAATGGAAAACTACCGAATTAGCTACGCTATTTTTTAATATAGTGTAAGCTCCGTTAGACTTATGAGTTTTCCACTATTATTATAAACATAACGGAAAAGTACCTGCCGCAAACTGTGTAATAAACAATACAGTACAATTTGTATATTGATTCTTTAGAATAATTTAGAAATTTATTTTATTTCACGAGCATTTTTGTGCCATATCGAATTAAATTGCTACTGTTCCACCTTATGCAATGACTATATACACGTTTGCTTTACGTCCATCATTTCTGAACACCGGGGAACCATTAATGACGTTTATGTGCGTGATGTTTTCGCGGGAACTAAACGGAAGATCACTTAGTCCAGAAGCCGACAAAAAAAAATCTCAATTTTTTTTTTTTTACTTCTAATTATTTATAATATAGGGTTAAAGTGTACGTGGTGTACGGGTGTGCGCGCATTTTTGTATACACAACTGTACTGCGGTGTTTCACTAATTGACCAGATTAGATTTTGATCACTGGCAGGGGCGCGTTGCCACTGCGTTGTGGCACTCAATTGATCAGTTGCAACCGTGATTTGACTAGGGTCCTTTGGGATATACCATTCATCTCCATTAGTTGCCAGGTTTCATAATTAAATAAGACCACAACAGTGTTACACTTGATTTTTATTGTGCGTTGTTCATGACTATCGCTGTTCATTTATTTATTTTTTTGTCTCACAAGTTGGAGAATTTTTTGAGGGAATCAATAGTGTGACGATGTAAGGAGGAGATAGAGGGTGGTCAATAAAGGGCGTTGCCGCCTGGGTTCTCACTCCTGTTTTAACCAATCTGCATGCGAGAGTGGAAAGCGAGGGAATGGGAGGATTCCGAACCACTGCTCAGACTCCATGAAATGGAAAAGTGAGAAATCGACCAAAACAGGGTCACACAATCCTTTGATTCTTGATTTCCCCACAAGTTTTATAAAGTAAAAATATAAAAATAAAAATAAAAATAAAAACGTTAAATTAAATTTTTCTTTTTTATCTTATCTTCTCATAAGTCAGCATCAAATAAAATAGGAAAATTAGATTTTTGGCTTAAAAATCCTATCCCGTATTGGTCACATGTGCTGACTCAGAGTCTCAAGTGTCGCGAACAGAAAGAAACGTGTGCACTGCAAATTTTAATGAAAAAAAAAAAATGTTTATTAATTTTTTTCATCAAAAGTGCTAAAATGTCCTAACTGCATCATTGGATTTTCCAGATTTCTCCATTTCCCCGTGCAACTCTAACCCGGACGTTGAATAAATTGTTATTTCACTCAAACGTATTGATAACCAATCAAACAAATACGAAACAAATTGAACGATATTAGATTTTAGCATGTCGCATTTGGGTAGGGGGAACGATACATAAATATGAAGGGTCAACCGAAGCGCTCCCCATAATGCAGTTAGCGCTTGACACGGGCAACGAACATCCTCCATGAATGCAGCGGCGGCTGGCGGTCTGGCTGTGGCGACCCTGATTTCTTTCAACGTTGTTAGTAGCCCTCGTTAGGCTTATTAGCCAACGCTGGTCCGAGTGCAGTCTCTCCAGTACAAAAATCAGGCACCGGTTCGATGGGGCGTGATTCGAGCGTCACGCGTCGCTGAAGTCACCACTCTGGCCACCCACTACGTAATTTCCGGCTTTTTTCCAGAGTATCCACCGTGCCCCCATTTTACTGATGACTTTTATCTTTTCTATATATTTATTCTCTTTCCTTTTGCTTTTCCAGATCCCTATCAAATGTTCGGTCCCACGAGTAGCAGATTGGCAAGCTCAGGTAAAAATGCAAAAAATAAAATAAAAAATCGAATCACTTTGATTTGTTTTTCGTTAATTCGTGCAGCGTTGATTGCGCCTAACATAACCCTTTAACGGCATCACACACTCAGGTAGCCACCGGGAAGGAAGGAAATTTTACGAATAAAATAAGCGCCGCCACTCAACCGCACGGGCGTGACTTCCTTCCGTCCTTCCTTCCTCCGACCGCCCCTCTCCATCCTCCTACATCTTGTGCATTCGTTTATCAGCACGCGCGTGTGAATTAAAATCTTCCCACCCTTACCGCTTCAATTGACTTGCATGGCTGGACAGTTCGCCCGTTGCTGCTCAGGCGGAGCTTTTCATTTCGACCCCCTTTGATGGCATTGGCCAAAGCCCAATCTGTTTGAATGTTTATCAGGTTAAAGAATTGGCTCAAGAGACCACCGAAAGAGTAAAGGAAAGGGTCTTTTCCCGTCGTCTTCCGCTGCTCATTATGTAATTCAATCCTCTCCTATACCGTTCTGATCGGATGCGGGGCCAATATCTGTGGCCTTCATTTAACATGTCAAGGGACCTTTCACCGTTGTAATTTTTACTGACAGAAAACACGTCCTCGTGTTTAATGAAAAACGGTGACTTACAGTGTTAAACATCACCCCTCCCAGCCCAAATCACGTGGATTTAATTAACTACTGGATCGGGGCCTTTGAAAAGTGAGATGGGGCCCGAACCAGACACAAATGTTGGACCTTTTC
>JAQFXT010000555.1:0-32632 GCA_034683725.1 Strigamia crassipes
TTTCTGTTCAGTATCAGCTGAATTGCTGTCTAGTGGTGTTTCTTCCATTTTAGAAAATGTGGATCATCTAAAACTAAGCAAAATTACAAAAATGAACATTACTTGAAATCTTTAATAAAATTAGGATTAATGATGACACATTTACCTATTTGATTAATTGTCCACAATAATCCTCTTGTAATCATCTATAAACTAAAGAAAAATTTAATTGTTACACATTTTAATCGTAACTTTGATGATAACATTAATTATAAACGAAGAAATATGATGAAATATTTGACATTTGATGCAAAATATTGAGAAAGTTGTATATTAAGTCATTTGTTGCTATAAAATCAAACAAATTCCAGGTTTCACATTATTTTAACATTTTAACAAAAAAAGGATAATGCCAAGCTAAATACAATGACAATATTAGCTAATAGATGCAGGAATTATATTTCAAAATGGTAAAATTTATAGCACAAAGTTGAGATTTGTTACTTATATGACTGAGATTTTGAATTATAAAGCACTGATTTTATTAAGGAGTGTCAGATTTTTTGTAATCTGCTGAAAGTGAACATTTGAACTCAAATTAGAAGTTTTCTTTGACTGTTTACACTTGGAAACTTAATCTCAATGTAAATAAAATGTTATATTTTTTACTTAGATTTTTTACTTAAATTTGTCATGTTATTATTAAGAATTTTGTCATTAGATGCCAGAAAACAAATATGGTCACACAGTTGTTTTTGGCATAAAAAAATAAACCATGTTTGCTGTTCAAGATACTGCTTGCTATTATTTGGTTCTAACATACATTTATTTCCAAACACAAAATTATATATCTTATAGTTTTAGTATTTTTATAAAATAAGAAAAGCTTAGATTGGAGAAAAAAAATCCCTTGTCACCAAGGAACCAAGAGACGGGATTGGTTCTTTTGAACTTAAACCACTTTTGCCCACATTAACCTTGACAAGAGATCCCCAAAAGGAGGTCAACAGAAAAAAATGAGTGGAATGAAAAATAACATACTATAAATAAAACTACAGTTTTTTTGGTTTTATAAAATGTGGGTTATTACAACAAAAATAAACTTTATAAAATACCATAAACATTTAAGATTTAAGATTAAGATTTCAATTTAACTTGATGTTGCAGGATACATTAATGAAAAATATGTTTTTCATTATTGGATTTACTGGATTTACTGGATTTACTGGATTTACATTTACTGTATAATTCTCTTGCATTTTTACTCTTAAATTCACTTAATATTTACCAAGAACCCACTGACAAACTAGTGTCAACTATTCTTTAAATACAAGATCAAAAATCACCATTTCTATGCATTTATCAACAAATTTAGGTCTATCAGGTACAGACTGGAAAAAATAAACAAAACCCAGATATGTCTCACAAATTTACCCTCTTACCCCCACTCAAAGTCCATCAACTTATCTCCCCCAGTCTCTCCCTGGACAATCCCCCACTTAACCAACTCTAAATTTCCAAATTCCAACCCAAAAAAATCAACAAATTTTAATACAATTTGCAATTCCACAAAAACTAAGTCCAAAAAGCCTCAACTTTAATCATTTTTACCCCTAATTCCAATCCAAGCTCCCCTCCAAAAAAAAAACAAAAAAAAAAAACTCATCCTATCTGGGGAGGGGATAAACACGACCTAGGGGATCACATCAAGGACATATGACGTCTGAAACTTCCCCTCAAACCCCCCATCACATGACCCTGAAATCGCCCAGGACACTGAGTATAAATAGGGGGCTTTGAAGAGCCACAAACCAGAGTCATCCTCAGTCCCAAACACCAACTGTTCAACTCTGTTTACTTTGGTTTGCTGAAAATGTTTGTCTTCGTTTTTGCCTCGCTCATTGCATGTTGCTTTGCCGGTCTCCCAGTTCTGGACTTCAAAGATGGCGCATGTCCAACTTTCAATCCCTCAGCTAATTTTGCACCCACTGAAGTAAGTTTTTTTTTTTTGCTGTTGTTGAAATTTTTGTCTGTAATTTTTGTTTGCTTTTTTGTAGATTCATGGCAAATGGTTCGTGGTTTCCAACTCTGAAGCTGGACCACCAGAAGACGACTGCTGCAAGTGTGGTGAGATCACGTACAAAGAAGAGTCGGACAACAAAATCGGAAGTGAACGTCGAGTTTTCACTTTCAGCGGGTAAAAAAATGTTTTAATCTTTCAAATGAGTACTTGTTTTTAATTGTTTTGGTTTCTAGAGTTGAGAGATTGACCAAAGGGCAATACGTCAACAAGGAACAGGGCAAATACCACTATCAATACTTAGGTGAGTTTGCAATTTGCCATGTTATCCTATGGGAAATAGGCTTAGTACAAATGAGATGTTTTGTTTTTTACTCATTTATCCCGAATTTAAAATTAATTTTCTATTATTCCTACTTACATTTTGACATTTTAAAGTAAATCCAACGTTTTTTATCAATTTTTATGAATTTATAAAAATCTCAATGTTGGATTCTCTTGGTTAACCTATGGAAATTAGGCTTAAACCATTTTGGCGCTAAAAATCACTTCAAATCTGCATTAACTCGATATAAAATTGCTAAAAAAAAACATATAAAATGATTATAAAACATCTCTAAGTTTTATTTCAATAATAATCTCGATTTTTACCTTTTATTGCCATTTTTTTCTCATTTTCAATTTCCTCTTTTTTTTTCTTCAGATAATGGTGACTTCAAAGACACGCATATGACCGTTACATTCTACCATCACGACGACTACCTCGTTGTTTATGGATGCATGCCTAAGGACGGCAAACACGCCGGTAAGAATTAACTCGCCAATTCATTCTTTAAAATGTGCGATTCAATTTTTTTTTTACATTCTCTCTGCAGATGTCGCTCTCGTTCTGAACAAATCAAAAACCGCGCCAATGTCAGCCGCCATTAAAGACATTTTACACCCAACTGGCATCACCAAATTCCACGACTCAAACAATGAAAACTGCTAAAATGTCCAATTCTTGTCTGTTGATAGTTGAAATTGTAGTTTAAAATTTTCATTCAGTTCATTTTTTATTGCAATAAATTTGTTTGTTTTTTATCTGCAAAGAACACAGCTGCACTTTTTAATTATTTGCTAAATGACCCCACATTTTAGAAAAGTGTTAAAACCTGCACAATACTCTTCTATCGAAATCTGACAGTTTTAAATCTGTAGTTGATTGTTTTCTTAATTTAATGAAATGATAAATAATGGTTTTAAATTTTTCTATAAAAAGTATTTGGCGCTCCCAACACTTTTATTTTTCTGTATATTAATCGATTTCTTTGTTTTCTTGCACTGACTCCTTGAATTTTTCTTCAAGTAGTGATAATTCGCTGATTAGATCTGTTATGGCATTCAAGAATGCTTCCTCAGGTGTGTAATCTGTTGTTGCCTGCACTCTAATGACAATTTTGTGATCCATCGGATGAGGACTTCTGTAACCGGCAAATAACACCTTCGGATCTTTCAGCAATTGATTTCTGATCATATTGCCGAGCGTGTGATCTTCCTTGTTTACGGTAAATATATATATATATATACGTTACTGAAAAGCTTGATAACGTCGTGGTAACGTATTTCTGGCACTCACTCGACGCACCGACGTAACCATTAAATAATTACGCAAAGACTATAATTTTAATTTTATATTGCTGGTTCCGGGCTGTCAGTTTGTAGTAAGTATTGTGTTATGACTATTTTTTATTTACAATGTTAAGTATTTTTATTTCTTTATTCGCCATTTGATTTTCTCGTTATACACAACATTCCATCAATATAAAGTGCGAAATGATTAAAAATTGGAACATCTTCTAAATACATCGATTTACATGTAAAGGAAGAAAAGTTTACAACTAAATCTAAATTCGAGACAAATTCCACCAATTTATCGATGTCTCTATGCTTTCCACCAATGAAATTGACAGTGTCCCAATAGGAACAGCTGAGTCCTAACAGCAATTCATACGCATCTGCGTACTCATAACAAAACGCAAAAGACTCAAACAAAGTGATTGTTTCTAATTGTGTTTTCTTGTTGGCCCATAAATTATTTATGCATTTGAATAATTTTGGAATACCTATAGAAAGGTGATTTTGAATTACCAGATTGATAATTGGAAGGGTATGAATCCAATTTGCTAACTGCTCCACATCTGGATATACTGAAACAGAAATTTGTAATGTCTGTAAGTTTGTAAATGGATTTGGAATTACAACTTGAAGATACATCCATCTCAATGTTTTCACAGACTCGAACCCCGTCCATGAGGGATACTTCTTTACCAAATTAATAATTACAGCTGGAGAAAAAAGATCAACAGCAGAAGGCTCTGTCTCAACTATCACTTCGGGATTTGTCACAGCGGAAATTAACAAGTGGTGAATACACTTCCGGTTTGACAGAGATTTTCTACAACTTACAGTACATTCAATTAGACTCATGTAAGAATATTTCTTATTTCCACCATTAGTAAGATCGTACAAATCGATGGCAAAACCATTCAAACATATATATGCCAAACATTGAGATTTAGTAGCAGCGATTGAAAAATCTTTCATATCTAATGTTTTTGGATAAAAAAAAGACCGAAAATAGAATTGAAGATGTGATGGAAAATTATATCGAAAAATGAATCGATTAACTAATGACCACATAAAGGTAACATAAAAAAATTCAAAAGAGGTTTGCACATTTGATTGAAAAAAGAATTGGAAGAATGATCGAAAAAATGGTTGGGAAAAGAATCGAAAATGGTAAAGACAGACTTGAATTACTTTTTCAAAACAGCTTTGAAAACAACGTTGAACAAATGTTTTTTTTTGTTTTACTAGCGTTAACTGGAGTAATTCCACTTGATTATTTTTTAGGAGTTTCATAACAACTTGCTTCTCAAATTCACTTGATATTATAATATCTAATTGATGATATTTGATTTTGCTGAATACTTCGTGTTTGCTTATTAGTTGTAGAAATTTCGAACTGGCTTCGTACGTTTGGAATTCCAGATTACACGATTCACAATTTGATGATGCGGCAAAACGTAAACACTCACTCAATGAATTTTCAAAAGGAATTAAGTGCGAAAATATTTCTGAAGGCTTACAGGGTACAGTTGAGTACGCTTGGAATTCTGCATCTGAATTTAATTCGAAATGAATCCGCAGACGAGTTCTAATTTCATCCGGGAACATTTCTAATTTGGTTTCTGTGTCGATTTCAATTAATTCAAATTTCTCACATTCAGTGCCATATTTTAACATTTTCCTGCACATCTCATCATTACTTCGAAAGTAGTTGGAGACAGAAGATATATAATGAGAAATAAAATTTTTCATTAATTCAGACCTATGAATGTTGATTGGGGAACATTCTGATAAAACTGCAGCCAGAAAATCGTTAAAGTAACTGAACCACGCATAATACGACTTGATGTGAGAGAACAAGAGATCCAATTCATCCTCCATTAGACTGGCCACAAACGGAACTATCAGTGACGTACCACCAGTTTTGAGGAAATGATTCATTACCAAAGTCAAATTCTTCTCTACCAATGCAGATTCGTTAAATTTCAACTCTATCCACAGCGCAAACGCTGCGGCGAATTCTACAATAGTCGGATGGAAAACTTCGTAATGACTTTTTCTATCATAAACTGTAATCTGTTCGCGTTTAAAAAAAAATCCTTGTGCATAAATAGCATTTGTTAAATCATTGGTTTCATATTTGTAGTTACTTTCACATATTTGCTGCATCGCTAAATTTCCAAATTGTTTCATTTGTTCTTGGATACTGTTCAATGATGAATTCAAACGAAATAAGTCAAAATCATTATCCAATTTCAGTCCCAGTGTGGTAAAACTTTGCTTCAAGATGTGATTAAATAATTGTTTGAATAACGCAGTTTTGGTGGTGAAATTGTGAATGGTTCCAACTTCTTGACTTATAATTGCCAGAAGCATGAGAAGTAACGGCGAATTGTACGATGCCCATTGTGACGATAAAGTTACAATTATTTCTTTGATAGTGGTCTTTGGCAGAAATTTTTCTAAAAACTTTTTTTTTTTTCCGAACTTGTAATGCCCATAATGTAAATTCGCTTGTCAGAAAAATCGTCTTGCATCTCGAACGATCCGTACAATTCTAAACATTCATTGCTACTTAATCTGAACAGTCCTGTTCGACAGAATGCAATCACCGTTACATTGCTATACTTACTGCCGACCAAAATGTCCAAAATTTTCCGTCGATCTTTTGGCGTTAATTCATCTAAGCCGTCGAGTATAAAAAGTGTTCTACTTTTGTGGTTGCCTATAATTCGCACGATGTCGTGAGAGTCGCACCGGTTTCCTATTTCTTCAATCGCGGCTTCGAAACTTCGTTGTTTTAGGTCTCGTAAAAACACCAAGAAAGCAAATTTGAAGTTGATGTATTCTTTATTTATTGCCCAATCGTGCGCGAGTTTGATCGCCAGTGTTGTTTTCCCAAACCCGGGCTGTCCTTCAATAAGTATTCGCAGTGGCGGTTTGTTCTTCACCCAACTAAAAACTTCTTCTATTTTGATAGGTTTCTTCGATTCATTTAGTTCTGGTTGGATGAAATGTTCATCAATCGATAACTTTTGTCCTTCCTTCAACCAAGCTACTGTTGGTAATGCTAGTTTGCTGTAAAATCTTTTCAGTTTTATTTCAAAAACATCGCACAGTTTGTAGCCATCACCATCAATGGTTTTGCAACAGGATCCGATGTCGGTCGAAGGTTTAGCTGCAGCTGCTATGAAAAAATTAGCATAGTTGCACACATTAGTAAATATATTGTATACTTTCAAATATGTAAAATGAAATGATTCTATTTCTAACCGTATTCTGGAGTTTGGTAGTAAAATTTCTTTATTACAGGCGCATTAATGAATTTGGCTTCATTCTTCTGAATTGTATAGCGAGTGCCGAAATACATGTCTCCAGTATTCTGTGGACCACTTCTGCCTGTGAGGTTACCCATTCTTTACGAAATAATGTCTGTAAATATACAGTAGAGTGACTTTGATCAGTTTGAACTTGGTGAAAACAATTCTAAGAATGAAGTCAGAAACACACATGAAAAGTATAATTTTCAAAAGTTAAAAAAATTTTTATTTTATTTTTAAAATAATATTACATAAAAAATGAAGAGATGAAAAATAAACAGACAAAATAAAAGCAGAAAATTAAATTTTCAACATATCCCAATAAAAAATACAATTTTAAAAAGTAGAGCAAATAAACTTCAACTTTACAGATCAGTGACAAAACTTTGGCCGAATTAGGATTAACCTTGAAAATAATAATATTAGCAGGAATATTTACAGATAATGTTATTTAAAACTGCTTACCGGCACCAAAGACGACTGCTATTTTTAATTTCTTTATTTTTATTTCTTTATTTGCCATTGGATTTTTTTGTTACACACAATAATCCATTACTATAAAGTGCAAGATGATTAAAAATTGGAACACTTTCAAAATTCATCGATTCAAAGGGAGCAAGGTTTACAACTAAATCTAAATTCGAGACAAATTCAACCAATTTATCAACGCTTCTGGGCTTTCCTCCACCAAAATTGACAGTGGCCCAATGTGAGCAGCTGAGACCTAAAAGCAATTCATAAGCATCTGCATAATCATAACAAAACTCAAGAGACTCACACAAAGTGATTGTTCTTAATTGTGTTTTCTTATTGGCCTATAAATTATTCATGCATTTAAATAATTTTGGGATACCTACAGAAAGCTGATTTCTAATTACCAGATTGATAATTGGAAAGGTTTGGATCCAATTTGCTAACTGCTCCACATCTGGATAGACTTGAATATCAATATCTAATGTTTGTAAGTTTGTAAATGGATTTGGAATTGCAACTTCAGGATACAAAACTCTCAATGTTTTTTACAGATTTAAACCCAGTCCACCTAGGATACTTCTCTACCAAATTATTAATTACAGCTGGAGATCGAAAATCAACGACAGAAAGCTTTGTCTTAGCTACTACTACTTCAGGATTTTCTATAGCGGAAATTAGCAAGTGGTGAATACACTTCCGGTTCGACAGAGATTTTCTACAAGTTACAGTACATTCAATTAAACTCATGTAAGAATATTTCTTATTTCCACCATTAGTAAGATCGTACAAATCGATGGTAAAACCATTCAAACATATACATGCCAAACATTCAGATTTAGCAGCAGCGATTGAAAAATCTTTCATATCTAATGTTTTTGGATAAAAAAAAAACCGAAAATAGAATTGAAGATGTGATGGAAAATTATATCGAAAAATGGATCGATTAACTAATGACCACATTAAGGTAACATAAAAAAATTCAAAAGAGGTTTGCACATTTGATTGAAAAAAGAATTGGAAGAATGATCGAAAAAATGGTTGGGAAAAGAATTGAAATACTTTTTTAAAACAGCTTTGAAAACAACGTTTAACAAATGTTTCTTTTCGCTTTACTAGCTTTAACTGGAGTAATTCCACTTGATTATTTTCTAGAAGTTTCATAACAACTTGCTTCTCAAATTCACTTGATATAATAATATTTAATTGATGATATTTGATTTTGCTGAATGCTTCGTGTTCTTGTACTAGTTGCAGAAATTCTAAACTTTTTTCATCTGAAAGAAGTTCCAGATCACACGATTCACAATCTGATGAGGCGGCAAAGTGTAAACACTCGTTTAACGGAGTTGGGTACGAAAAAACTGTTGTAGCCTTGCAGGGGACAGTTGAATACGCTTGGTACTTTGTATGTGAATTTATGTCGAATTTAATTCTCAGACGAGTGTTAATTTCATTTGTGTGCATTTCTAACTTTGTTTCTTTGTCAATTTCAATTAATTTAATTTTCTCGCATTTAATGCCATATTTTAATATTTCTTGGAACATCTCATCATTACTTTGAAAGAAATTGAAGCATATGGAACGAGGAATAAAAGTTTTCATTAATTCAGACTTATGAATATTGATTGGCGAACATTCTGATACGACTGCAGCAAGGACACCTCCAAAAAAACTGAACCACGCGTAATACGACTTGAGGTGAGGCAACAAGAGATCCAATTCATCCTCCATTAGACTGACAACGAACGGCACTATCAGTGACGTCCCACCAGTTTTGAGGAAATGATTCATTACCAAAGTCAAATTCTTCTCTATCAATGCAGATTCGTTGAATTTCAACTCCATCCACAGCGCAAACGCTGCGGTGAATTCTCCAATCGACGGATGGAAAACTTCGTAATGATTGTTTCTACTGACAAATGTATTCTCTTCGCATTTAAAAAGAAGACCATGTGCGTAAATAGCTTTTGTTAAATCATTACTTTCAAATTTGTAGTTATTTTTACATATTTGCTGCACCACTAAATTTCCAAAATGTTTCAATTGTTCTTGGATACTGTTCAATGAAGACTTTAAACAAAATACGTCAAAATCATTATCAAATTTCTGTCCCCGTTTGGTAAAACTTTGCTTCAAGATGAGATTAAATAATTGTTTGTATAACGCAGTTTTGGTGGTGAAATTGTGAACGGTTCCAACTTCTCGACTTATAATTGACAAAAGCATGAGAAGTAACGGCGAATTGAATGATGCCCATTGTGACGATAGCGTTTCAATTATTTTTTTGATAGTGGCTTTTGGTACAAATTTTTCTAAATATTGTTTCTTTTTCTCTGAGTTTGTAATACCCAAAGAGTAAATTCGCTTGTCAGAAAAATCGTCCACCATCTCGAATGATCCGAACAAATCTGAACATTCATTGCTACTTAATCTGAACAGTCCTGTTCGACAGAATGCAACCACTGTTACATTGCCGTAATTACTGCCGACCAAAATGTTCAAAATTTGTCGTCGCTCTTCCGGCATTAATTCATCTAAGGCATCGAGTATAAAAAGTGTTCTACTTTTGTGGTTGCCTATTATTCGCATGATGTCGTGAGAGTCGCACCGGTTTCCTATTTCTTCAATTGCAGCTTCGAAGGTCCGTTGTTTTAGGTCTCGTAAAAACACCAAGAAAGCAAATTTGAAGTTGATGTATTCTTTATTCATTGCCCAATCGTGCGCGAGTTTGATCGCCAGTGTTGTTTTCCTGAACCCGGGCTGTCCTTCGATCAGTATTCGCAATGGCGGTTTGTTTTTCACCCAACTGAAAACTTCTTCGATTTTGATTGGTTTGTGCGATTCATTTAGATCTAGTTGAATGAAATGGTCATCAATCAATAAATCTTGTCCTTCTCTCAGCCAGGCGAGTTTTGGTAAAGCTAATTTGCTGTAAAATCTTTTCAGTTTTGTTTCAAAAACATCGCACAGTTTGTAGCCATCAACATCAATAGTTTTGCAACAGGATCTGATGTTGGTCGTCGGTTTCGCAGCAGCTGCTATAAAATTTAGCATAATGGTACACATTAGTGAGTATTGTATATTTTCAAATATGCAAAAATAAAGTTATCTACTTCTAACCATTTTTTACAGTTTGGTAGTAAAATTTATTTATTACAGGTGCATTGATGACTTTGGCTTCATTCTTCTGAACTAGATAGTCAGTGCCGAAATACACGTCTCCAGTATTCTGTGGACCACTTCTGTCTATTAGGTTTCCCATTCTTCACGAAATAATGTCTGTAAATATAGTCGTAATTTACAGGTTTGTTTTATTCCTATTCATTTAATTTTTGGTGGACAAAACTAAATGGCCCGTACTCCGAAGCGTCACAAGCCGGGCCGTTATTATTAGCATCCCTCATGGTTGAGGTGGAGAGTTTGATGAGAGTAATGTTTAAAGACAAATCTGGTATGACCCAGTGGCGATTTTTACACGACTTGGGCCCCTACCGTCTTCCCCCGAAAATAACACAATGGTGTTACACCGGATAAGCCAGGTATTACACTTCGAGGTTGGGTAGGTCAGAAGCGACAACTTGAAGATGCTTTAGCAGATGACAAAGTGCAGTAGAAAAAACACGACGATTAAAAAAGGTTGCAGGAAAGAGAAATTTACGGAAATGGAAGAGCAATTGCATGCATGAAATTATACAAAATTATACAAAATACAGCACTATATTCATCAAATGGTTTTATTGAAAAGTTGTCTAGGGGTTAGTGCTCCTAAAGTGCATTTCCCCTTCAAAGTCAACCACTGACTACGGCGGCCATTGACTGCATGGCCAGTGAAGGCAATTTATTATAGTTGTCTCGCCTATGCAGGCAAGACACATTGGGGATGCTCAGATCCCAGTGGACAACAATGTCGTCACACTCATCGGACATTGTACAATCGTCCCGTGCGGGGCCAGGAATTGTGGAGATGCGGTTACTACAACCATTCTCCATTGTGGTTCACGTTAGACTGTTGTCCCTTGTTCTCTGGATTCCACGGGGGCAACTTCCGGTGCCCACGTCCTATTCCACCGGACACTTTCAAAGACTGCAGCACCATCCAATGGTGCGAGGCAGTGAAGGACGTTCGCCACCTTGCCCCAGTGACCGGGCGACTATCACAATTGAGATCATGCACGAGTGACCTCAGCTGATTTGTTTCCGAGGAGAATGTTGGATGCTTTAGACACAGTGCACCACAATATGTCATCTTAAAAAAAGTAAATAATGTGCTTCCGCAGGACGCGATGATCATCGTCGCTGCTCATGCTCGTTGATGACAACCAATCTTAGTACATTGAATTATAGAATCCAAGATTAACTAGGAATCTAGGATGCTTGGCCATTGGTCAAAACTCATTTGACCGGACTCCACCTAGTGGACAAAGTGGCAAACACCCCTGGTACAGCCTTCCTAAGTAGCCAAACCTAACCGAGGCTGCATGCTTCGAATTTTTTACAAATTGGTGAGTCGCCATCTGTTGTGGGTTTTCACGACCAAAATACAAATGGCATTTTGATTCCATTTGAACTCTTCATGGCCGTTTCTCCAATTTTCTATGGGTAAATTCTCTCATAAAATACACCTCGTGCTTGAGTAATTGTCATATTTAGATCAGCACTCATCTTTTTGCCAGATAAGATCACTCTTGATCTTATCAGACAAAAAGATTCGTGCGGACCTAATTATTTGACAATTACTCGGCCCGCTCGGTATATTACTACTGATAGTTATCGTCATTGTTACCACCAGCATGGGTGGTTTACAGAGTGACAATATCAAAACTGGATGTCACGTAGTGGATTGTTCTTAGCCAGCATTCAGTGTACATAAATTACTACATATGTATAATTTATAATGCTACTTACAAACTCTTCAAGAATTCAATTTTGCCTCAAAATGAAACGGTTTGCTAATGAGAAATGAAAAGTTGGTGTTTCTTTTCGATAACGCAATTGTCACTTGAAATGTTATCTTTACTGCGTACTTGTTTCTGCTCATTTATCTTATCAGATTTTCTCGCACCTGTCAGAAAACAAAGTAGGTGCATTAGAAAAAAAATCAAATCTGTTGAAAAAAATAAGACAAAATGTAGGCAACACATTTAGCAGTTATAACGGATAATTACAACATTATTACAAATATTATTTGATAAATTATTTGATAAATGAAAAGTAGATGTTTTCGTATGATAACTCGATTGTCACGTAAAATGTCATCTATCCCCGCGACTTGTTTTTTGCTCATTTATCTTATCAAATAACGAGTGTACTGTATTCAGCCAAATATCACATTTTTAAGAAAAATCTAATTATTTTTTTGTGAAAAATGCCACTTTTCAATCAAAGTATTAAATAATTCTGTAAAAACCTCAAATTGTAGCTTAATTAACACACATGTTTTTCACCAATTTGTTCATCTGTGGGTAAATATTTGCATAAATGACATCATAACCTTTAGTTTTCCAGGAAATGTATACTGATGGTTGCAAAAGCAATAACCTTAACTATTCTCATATAAAGTTGCCATGGACAATGGCAAAAAAGTATCAGATGCAGTCATTGCTGATTAGATGTAAAATATAAAAATAAAGAGAAGAAATAGAGTATCCTCACCTTTGATTTCATAATTTTGTTTTCTTTGCATCCAGATTTCATGTTCGGTAACAGTAAAATCATTCATTTTCGCATTTTTGCGTTATCTGTTATTACACATATACTCATGTTACTACTAAATTCCAATAGTATTGGATCCTGAACCTCCCACTCTTGTGTGAGTTAACACTGTGGCAAAAGAAAAAAAACAGGAAGTGATAGTGCGCCTCAAGTGCCTCTGGTGGCAGAATGAGAAATCAGTTTAACAACAAGCAAAAATTAAATCTGTAGGGTCTGGCTAAAAAAATCTTCACATTCTCCTGCGCTGTTTCAGCGCCACGTGCTCGGCACTGAATGAAAAGTTTATAATTTTGCCACTAGTTGCCAGATCATTCTATTAAACTTAAAGGGTTCATTGAAGTTTAGAATACCTTTAGAACAGACTTTAAACATTTCCGGCCAGCAACGCCCCCTGTCGGTTGGTGTTGCTTAGGGCGGCCATCAGTGTTGCCAGTGTCTGCAAGGTCTTGTTGCCAAGTTCGTAGTTCGTATTTCCACACTGACTGCAGATGAGATTTTCTCATGTTATTTGACTCTCAGAAGGAGTATAGAAACCGCTTAAATTATATTCTGGATGCTCCGTGCACTGGCGCCCTCTGACGATCTTCTAACTAATTAATTTAAATTTATTTTGCACTCATCTAGGTAATTAAATTTGCATAAAATTACATTTGCGCGTCTAAAAATTACATTTGTGTCTAAATAAACTACACCTGTGCGTCTAAAAATTTCATTTTTGTCCAAAAAAAGACAAATGTGCGTCTAAAAAATGCATTTTTGTCCATAAAATAACGGATGTGCAACTAAAACATGTGTTTATATGTATAGATCCTTTTCTACAGCTTGTTTCATAATTGTCATTGAAAGACGTCGGCTCCAGACGTCAAAGTAGCCCACAATTTTGCATGTATGGTGAATAATCAAGGCGGAAATGATTTGCCAATTAACAGTCACTGCAGGAAATTTAAAAATGTTAAAATTCTGTTGAGATAAATAAATGTCAATTCGAATTCGATTTTTTTTAAATTATTTTCTGCACATTTTTATTTGTGGAAATCGAGTCCCAGAAAATTTATTATAAAAGATTGTATATCATTTATTTATTTTTCAATGTTGATGATAAACATCTGAGAATTGATAGCTGTCTGGTCGAAACGGACATGCGCAGTTGCAGTACCTTTGTGGGTGTACCTTTACTCCTCCTTCAACCATCTACGCATGCGTCGAGACCAACAATTTAAATACCGGTTTGTAGCTGACTGTGCTTGTTTTTCGTGTGTTTTTACTCGTTCAAGAAGCACAACTAAAATGGCAATCAACGCAGTTTGTATCTTCATGGGGAATTTGATTGGCAGTGTTATTTTCCTGCAACAACAAGTATGAGTTTTATTTATTTATGATTACGTTTAAAAAAAAAAAATACTCAAGCAAAAATTAGTTTTACGCCGTCACTGGCCACACCTTTTAGCAATTACATACAACTGCAAATTTGATATTTGTTTATATTTTCAATGCATATTGAGGTTTATTCGTTGAATTTACTGTTATTTTTATTGTATATTGAATTTAAAGTACTTTTTTCCGTGTGCACAGGTGCAAAACACTTGAAATATTCGGATTTCCATGCATAATTGTGCAGGATTTCCGTGTAACAGGTCAAAACTATGTTTTCTCATCTTATTTTGTATATGGAATTATTCAAGCTTAGAATTGAGGCCGCAGTTGCTATGGCCACTGACCCATTTTCTGTTTTTTTTTTTTTTTTTTTTTTTTAATAACATTTTCTGGGTACACCAGATAAAACTGGAAAATAAATTTTTAATTATTTTTTTTTGTTCTTGGAAAAAAAAAAGTTTTGTTTTAACCTGAAATTCTCATTGCGAAATTCAAGGTCAACCAGTATGACGTAATTTTGTTATTTTTATCTTTCTGCAGAATCTGGACGGCGTGGTTCAGGTGACCGGGGAAATCCGCAATCTCCAGCCAGGCGAACACGGGTTCCACATACATAAGTTTGGTGACTTGCGAAACAGTATGATGACTTTGAATAAATTAATTAATACACGAAACGTGTGTTTTGAAATTTTAATGTTATTTTCAGGTTGTTTGAATGCGAGCAGCCATTATAATCCATTCAATAAACTTCATGGTGCCCCAGAAGATGAGGAGAGGTGAAATTTAAAGAAATAAATAAATAAACATAAAAATAAATTAATTTTATAAAATTTTTTATATTTTTTATATTTAGACATGTTGGAGATTTTGGAAACATAATGGCAAATCCGTCCGGTGTAGCAGTCTTGAATCATGAATTCAAGAAAGTTGATTTGCAGGGCCAATACTCGGTTATTGGCCGATCATTTGTGGTAAGACAGGTCTATAAGTCAGCACTTCTCAAAGTGTGGTTCGCAGACTGGTGTTAGTCTTATAAGCGAGAGAATGCTGGTCCGGTTCTTTACCGTTAAAACGCAAAGATTATATAAGCTGTGACCGTCCAGCAATCACTGGCTAACTTCACGGTCCCTTCTGCGGCTCCCTAGCAATAGATCCGAAAACACATTTGGACAAAAATACTGGTCCGCTACGTTAAATAGTTTGAGAAGCGTCGATATAAGTGACAATATTGAATGTACATTAGTCTGTATACATTTTATCTTGTGGCAACATGGTATCAATATGTAAGTTCAATGTATCGTTTACGCGTGCTAGCTGCTCGATGAACTGGCGAGTCTAAACACTCATAACATATTGAATTAGTATTGGAAATCACCACTAGATTTTGTGAGTATTTTGTGTAAATGTCTTGTCCATCCAGATGTGATATGTGGAATTTCTATTTACTATATTGATTTTACTCATCTATTACTAATGATATTTTGTATTTTTAAACCATTCGGTGTGACAGAATTGTGACATACAGATAATAAATGATGTCATTACAGATGAGTATAGGTTATACAATTTAAGGAAAAATATAATAGAAATAAAATGAGAAAAAAACATTAATATCAGGAAATAAAAGGAGTAAAAACATCATTGGCAGGAAATAAAATAAGGAAAAGATTTTCAGATAGCCAAAATTGGTCCTCTGGTATATGAGGAAGAGTTTAAAACATATCAAAAAGCTAATATAACATTTCAAATGGTTGCTTGAATCAAGATGTGCCCATTTATTCATCTGATAGATTGAAAATCCATTGTAAAAATTCCCAAATTAAAAAAAAAAATGTTTTGAAAATCCTCAAAATTAAAAAAAAAAATTTCTTGAAAAATCCCCACAATATAAAAATTCCATTGAAAAATTCAAAAAGTATAAAAAGCCCATTGAAAAATCCAAACAAATTAAAAATTGCCTTGATAAATCCAAAAATTAAAAAAATTCATTACAAAATAAAAAATTTACAAATTTTATTGAAAAATCCAAAAAATTTACAAATTTTATTGAAAAATCCAAAAAAATTAAAAATTCCATTGAAAAATCCAAAAAAATTAAAAAATTCTACTAAAAAATCCAAAAAAAATTTTAAAAAATCCATTGAAAAGTCCCAATGAAATTTAAATTGACCTAAACCACAAAATGCACAGAATATTCAATTCTATATTTTACACTTGCAGGTTCACAGCGGAGTGGACGATCTGGGCAAAGGCGGCAACGACGAGAGCAAGAAAACTGGCAATGCTGGATCCAGATTGGACTGTTGCGTAATTGGACTTGTGGAGTCGGATTGACTAGGCGGCCAAGCAAATTCGGCCACTTCGAGCGTGATTGCCATATTGGCAACCCTGTTTGTTTCGCTCATCGTATTTCACTAACTCTACGTGTGAAAACAAACATTTATAAAACATTTTTTTAGTTTCAGTTCCTGTAATTTCAGTCATTATACGTGTTATGTTTGTTTGTATACAAGTGTATCGGGTTGTAAACATTTAATAAAACTGAAAAAAAGCATATCTGGAATGCATATTTTTGGTTATTTAAACTCTAGTGATTTGAAGTCTTTGATTCATTTGATTGAAAATATTTAACTAATTTGCCATGCTTCCACCAGCACTTTCTGCTATTTGTGTTTTTAGATTTCTCGGGTATCTTCATCTTGAACAAAGTGTATGTATTTTCCATCACTTATTTGTGGATTAATATATTTTTTAAATTATTTATTCTTTTTAGTTATTTTTTTGTTACTATTTTTTTTATCCTATAATTTTTTTTTTTAATGATTTTATCAAATTTTAACACACTTGACAACTTTTAGCAACTGTTTACAACATTTTACAGCTTTTTTAGAGGTTTTTCTACATTTTTACTTTTTTCATAGAGATTTTACACTTTTTCATAGATTTTTTTACACTTTTTCATAGATTTTTTTACACCGTTTCATAGATTTTTACACTTTTTTCATATGTGGTTTAAAACTTTTCAAACATATTTACAACTTTTCATACATTTTACAGTTTCTCATACAGTTTTACAGCTTTTCGTACATTTTACACTTTTTCATTCATTTTTTCAACTTTTTTTTCTTTTTGTTAAAGTTGTTTATTTTGTTTGTTGCATGTTTTCATACCGTATACGTTTACAAATTTTTTGTACACTATTTACATTTTTTCACTTTTTTTATCATAATTTTTCATAATTGTTTACAATCATTTGCATTACATCACGTTTTTCAAACTTTTTCACAATTTTTTCACATTTTTCAAACTATTTTACAATTTTTTCACATTTTTTCACATTCCTACAAATTTTCACACCTTTTTTTAAAAACATTTCTCACAATTATTTCCATTTTTTCACATTATTTTTAAAACTACTCACAATTTTTACAATCATTTACACTTTTTCACATTCTTTACACTCGTTTACAATTTCACACAAATTTTTTACAATTTCTCACAGTTCTTCATAACTTTCCGCAACTTCTCACATTATTTCATCATTTTTCCATTTCTTTTTCCACCATTTTCCTTATAAATTTTTTTTTCTATTCAATTTCTAGAATCCCACTTACCCAGTGAAAGTTCATGGCAACTTAACCAACCTCAGTCCAGGCAAACACGGAATGCACGTGCACACACTAGGAAACACTTTAAACAGTAAACAATCACAAACACCAACACCCACAAATCCCCATTTTAATTATTCTAATTTTCCCCCAATCAGATTGCACATTGGCAGGTGACCACTTCAATCCCTGGAGTTACGACCACGGTGGCCCCGACATCAAAACGTGAAAACAAAATAAAAAAAAAAAAAAAAAAAAAAAATTTTCAAAAATAATTTTTATTTTTATTTATTTTTCTAGACGCCATGCGGGCGATTTTGGCAACATCGAAGCCGATGAAACCGGAATGGCAATGGTGGACAATTCGTACCTCGTTGTTTCTCTGTATTATCCCACAATAGTCGGACGAACTATCGTCGTAATTATTATTATTAATATTTATGTTATTTTAAAATAAACATTAATTAAAACAAAATTTATTTTAGATCCATCAAGATGAAGATGATTTGGGAAAAGACAACAGCACAGCGAGTAGAACAACTGGCAATTCTGGACCTCGTGTTGATTGCTGCGTAATTGCATTGGCCTCGGCCGCCCACTGAGCATAATGAAATTTTGCGATGTAAATTAAATAAACAAGAAAATCTTGACAAATTGATTTATTTTACCACCGCGCGGCGCCACCGTTTGTCGCCAATTGCAAATAGCAAGTTTAATCGCGATTTTGTTGCTATTTTGTCGAGGGGGTAACCGATGCTGAAAATTTCGTATGGGCTAAGATTTTGGATTTCAAAATCCTAGAAATCCTAGAAATTCTCTGGAAATTTTAGAAATACTCTGGAAATCCTAGAAATCCTTGGAAAATCCTAAAAATCATCTGGAAATCTTAAAAAGTCAGTGAAATCTTTTAAATTGTTTCAAAATCTATAAAAAAATCTTCTTGAAAACTTCAAATCCACAGCAAATTCCTGAAATCTTTAAATCCACAGCAAATTCTTAAAATCTTAAAATCCACAGCAAATTCCTGAAATCTTTAAATCCACAGCAAATTCTTAAAATCTTAAAATCCACAGCAAATTCTTCAAATGTTTACCAAATCTCTGAAATCCAACTATTTAAGAAATCCGGAAAACCTAGAAATCCATAAAATCGATCAAATCTTTAAACAGATCGGCCTGAAATCCTGAAAAATCCTCCTGTAATCCTGAGAAATCTTCCTGAAATTCTGAAAAATTCTTTTGAAATCCAGAAATCTTCAGGATTTCAACAAGATTTCAAAATCTCGTATGCGATTTTTGCGATTAGCTACCCCTCGTTTATTTTACTGTTAGGAGAACCGTAACGCATCAAACTTTACAAAAAAATCGATTTCAGATGGTTTTACTTTATTTTTCTATTTAAATCTTAATTGATTTAACATCAATAAAGTTTTTTTTTTTTTTAATATTAGAAAAACCCACAAATTAATTGCGCGCACACAATTTGTCCTAATCTGTTGACCACACCTTGTTGCCATGTTTCTATCTGAGAAACATGAAGAAATAGACAGAAAAACCTTTAAAAAAATTGACACATGATTTAAAAACAACATCCAGACATGAAAAATCAATAAAAATAATTTACAAACCTGGAAAACATAATGAATAAATGATCTACGCACTGTGCCCTCTTGTGGCGACTACAAAAACCTAAAAAATAATCTTCTAAATAAAAAAAATTATCAAAAAAAAAAATTTTTTTAAAATTCAAATTTAAAATAAATAATTGATTAAATTTATCAAATTTTATCATAAAAGAGAAAATTTAATTTTTTTATTATTTTAATTTAAAATGTTAATTAAAAAAATTTTTCTTTTTTAAGAATTTTAATTATTTGGTCTAGATACGGCTTTTCCGAGTAGTAAAGTGGATTGATGACATTCGGCTCATCAGCCAATGGGGAAAAAGGAGTGGAAGTGCACGTGAGTCTCCCCCCTGCCCTCCCCCGGTGTGTCTGCAGCCATTGCTCGTTTCGCGCTCCTGTCGTTTTGGTTTTAGCGGTTGTGGACGCGCAGTGATGTTATCAGTTTTCGACGTTTTAGGATGAAACGAAGCGTTCGGATTACCGTGCTCGGATTAAGCAGCTCGCGTTTGAAGAGAAAAAGTTAATTGATTTGATTGGCAACTGCAGTTGGAATTGGAACGTGACGCGCAGGTAAGATATTTAGATTGACTGGACCACCTGTTGGTCGCAAACCCTTAAAATGGAATCAAACGAATTTCAATTTGTAAAATATATTTTTTTTTAATTTTGAAATTTGAAATTTGTTATTTTTTTTGTTTTTGGAATCATTTTTTTGTTTGTGTTTTGGTGTTTTGGTTTTGTTTTGGGTTGTTTTTAATGCTTTTCTTTGCTTTTTTGGTGATTTTTTTCTGAATTTCTTTTTTAGTTTTTAATGATTTTGTGATTTTTTTGATGCTTTTTGGTGATTTTTTTGTATTTCTTTTTTAGTTTTTGATGATTTTGTGACTTTTTTGATGCTTTTTAGTGATTTTTTTGTATTTCTTTTTCAGTTTTTGAGGATTTTGTGACTTTTGGGTGATTTTTCTGCATTTCTTTAGTTCTTGAAAATATTGCGACTTTTTTTTATGCTTTTTGGTCATTTTTCTGCAATTTATGTCATAGTTTTTAGAGATTTAGTGACTTTTTTGGACCTTTTTGGTCATTTTTGGTGATTTTTCTAAAGGTTTTTTGATTTTTTTGGTGCTTTTTCTACATTTACATTTTAGTTTTTAAGAATTTTGTCACTTTTTGTTGCTTTTTGAAGATTTTCTTCATTTTCTTTTTAGTTTTTATAGATTTTATGCTTTTTGGTGGTTTTTCTTCATTTTTTTTAGTTTTCTAGAGATTTTGTCATTACTTTTATAATTTATATAAGTGTTTTTAGTCTTTTAATGATTATTTTCAACTTTTTTTTTTTTTTTTTTTTTTTACTTTTATTAAAATTTTTTATTTGTCTTTTAAATTTTTTTTATGTTCAGTTTTGTCATTTTTATTGCTATTGCTGGCTTCCCTGCTTTCTTTTTCTTTTTAAATAAAACAAAAAATAAAAATAAAAATCTTTAACTCTCAAATAACTTTTAAATTCCTTTAAGTTTCAATTTTTTTAATCCAAAAAAAAAAAAAAAAAAAAAAAAAAAAAAAAAAAAAAAAATTTATTTTCACCATCGGATAAAGTGATTAATGTATTCCTCAACAGTTTTCTAACAAGGAAAATAAATCTGACAACAAAAAAAAAAAAACTAAACAAATTAAAAGCTGAAAGTTGCCAGTTTCAAATTGCAATATAAAAAGAGCAAAGGTGCAATTTACACCGCAAAGAATTAAATTCTCAAACAAAAAATCGTTTGTTCTCTGGACCAGTAATTACTCAAACAAAGGGTCAATGATCTCGGCCAAACGACCAAAATCCCAAAAACTCTTAACACCAATTAAATGCTAATCTCTTCCGATTTCCTCATCCGATAACATCAAAATCATCAAATTTCCACAACAAAAATCATTTCCCATCAACCAACGCCAAACAAAATTACCAAACAACTCTTTGGGACGTCATTTGACCAATTTTAGCTCGTGGAACCATCTCGTGATGGCACTCTGCAATTTTCCACGAAAAAAAATATAAATCAACCCGACACCTTTCGACTTAATTTTGGTATTTGGCAGACCGAGTCAAGTTACACACGATTCGTGCTTCGAGCGCCATTTGCTTTGGGCAAATTCCACGACCTTCAAGAAAAAAAAATTGAAGAAATAAAAAAGTGTTTATGTATTTAATGGCGAAAAAAATCAACATGGCCGTTGGAATGGAAAAGGGTTTGAGTCTTTTCGACTTTGGGAGTAATAAAAGATCTGTGAATTAATAGGAGCATGCTGTTTGAAGCGACCTTTCCACCTACGACCGAGGTGTGGAACCGGTTTCTCATGTCCAAAAACCAAATTATTTTGAGTAGTTTAACCACAGATTTAATTGCAAAGTCGAGTGTTTCATTTGCTTTGTTAATTTTCTATTTGGAATTTATAAACAAAAAAATTCTTCGGTTTTTTTTTGGTGTTTTTATTGGTGTTTTTTGGTAAATTTTTTTTTGGTGTTTTGGGGGTTATTCTGTGTTGTGTTTGGTGTTTTATGTCTTATTCTGTGTTGTGTTTGGTGTTTTGTGTCTTATTCTGTGTTGTGTTTGGTGTTTTGTGACTTCTTTTGTGTTTTGTTTGGCTTTTTTACCAGTTTTTCCCATTTTTTTCTGTTTTTTTAGTGTTTTGTGTTTGTTTTTTCTGTTTCTTTTGGTGGTTTTTGGTGTTCTTAGATGGTTTTTGGTTTTTTTTGGTGTTTTGTCTTTTTTCCTAGTGTTTTTCCGTCGTTTTCTGTGATTTTCTTGGTGTTTTGCTGATGATTTATGTTTTTTCTGCGTTTCTTTTGGTGTTTTAAGGTGTTTTTCTGGTGTTTCGTGAGTTTTTTGGGGTTTTTGGTTGATGTTGGTCTTTTTGGTTTTATTTGGTGTGTCTTATACGATTGTTTTTGTGTTGCTATTGTTTCTTTTGTGTTTTTTCTGAGTTTTATTTAAGTGTGTCTATTGTTTATTTTGGTGTTTTATTGTTTATTTTGATGTTTTATTGTTTATTTTGGTGTTTTATTGTTTATTTTGGTGTTTTATTGTTTATTTTGGTGTTTTTATTGTTTATTTTGATGTTTCTATTGTATGTTTTGGTGTTTTTTGTGTTTCTATTGTTTATTTTAGTTTTTTTGTGTTTCTGTTGTTTATTTTGGTGTTTTTTGTGTTTCTATTGTTTATTTTGGTGTTTTTTGTGCTTCTATTGTTTATTTTGGTGTTTTTTTGTGCTTCTATTCTTTATTTTGGTGTTTTTTTGTGTTTCTATTGTTTCGTTTGGTCGTATATAACATTTTTTTGTCTTAGAATCTGACAAATTGTTGCTTAAGGAACTGGAGGGTTGTGACACGTCACATTGATGTCTTATTCGAGTGAATTTGTTGCGCATTAAAGCTTCATTCGAATGCAAATCTGCCATTTATCTTCTAACTGATTTTTTTCTTCCGATTGCATATTTAGATGAGATTGACCCAGGTTCTTCCTGTTCACAAGACAAATGCCCTGTCTCATTGCTTAAAATTCAGAGGGGATCTCGGTGCCATTTATTTATTACATTTCTATTTTTTCCCATCTTTCTTTCTCTCTCTCTCTTTTGAATATTAACTCATTAAAAAAAACTTAATATCAATAAAAAATTCATTTCCTACTTCGAATTAACGATCGTGGATCTATAAATTTGGTTTTTAAAGCTTTTACAACAGAATTTTAAATCAATAAACTTCATACACACCTAATGGGTGAATCGTAAGTAATTTCTAACAATTTTAGCAATTTACTCTAAAAGCAAATATAATTTATTTATTTATGGAAACGGTGTTAAAATTCCTATATCAAATTTACTCATAATCTGTGGAAAATAGAAAAAGTTAATCGGAGTGCTAAATCGCAAATGATTAAACCATACATTGAGTACATTCGATTTTAAGTCTTTTAAATGATTTTAGTTTCTTTTACAGTAAGTAGTATGTAGACTTATTTTATTCGTGATGCACAACGCATTCAATCTTGATAAGATGAATTGACTTATTCGTCTGAAATGACTTATCTAAACAGGATACGACGTTATTACGTCACATCTCTGAGAAGTCAACTTACACGACTTCAAAGAAGAAGATTCAGATTAAATTATTTTAAATCATTTCTTTGACTTATCTCTTCTGCACCTGCACATTGTGTGTTGTTAGTGTTGTTAACATTTGTTATTTTGTTATTTGGATTTTTATAGTTTATGTTATTGTACACGTTATTGATGTATTGTGTATTGTGTGGTGCAATTGAGTATGCAGAATTGGCGTGCTGTTATGATCATTAATTTCTACATTTTATTTATATTTGTATTTCTATCTTTGGCTTACATTTTGTTAGTTATGTAAAATAAATTCAAACGCTTCTTTTGTTGATTCTCTTCTGGTTATGCTGAACTCCAAACTTAGACCAGCTGTCATTTTCTTATTTCTCAATGTCATTTTGTTGCCTCATGGAATGTGTACAATCATGAATTCACTTTTTTATGTCATTTTTTTAAGAGTTTAAAAAATTTGAGTGGTGGATGACTATCACGTGAAATGGGAAATACCGATGTGGTGCTGGAGGCTTTTCACTGTAAAAGAAAGAACTGTTACAGAGACTATAGTCGTAATGGTTGTGGTCTTAATTTGTAAGATGTCTAGGGGTTAGTCCCCAGAAATTACCATGGCCCAACAAGGTTTTGACCATCTGCTACCCAGCAGTCACAGGCCGACACTGGCGGTCCCTTCTGCGGCTCCCTAGCAATAGGTGGAACTGCGGTCCGATTATGGCCATTCGGACACAGGAACCCGGCTGACCAAAAGTTGCGTGCACGGGGTCCACAAAACGCTCGAAAGGCAGTCTGTTCTGTGACTCTGCATGTGTAAGATCGTTCCGGTCTGTTTCACATGGTCACTGCAAACATGCCATGATGCACGGCGACTTCTGGTCTTGTGTGCTCATTCTGCGAGCCACAGGCACCCGAGCGTCCCAGTCATGTGCGCCATGCGTTACTAGCGCATGGCGCGATAGAAATCAATAGGAACTCGCTGGCCACGCGGTCCCAGATTGCATGACCAGCGTTCAAAATATTAGGATGCAGTTGAGGAACTCCATGCAACATGGAAAACACACCTAGGTGCACTGGCCCCTAGACAATCGATTTCAATAAAGATACTTTAACTGAAATAGTGCGTCTTTGTGTGTTCTTTGCAATTTATCGTGTGTGTTGCGTCCAGCGACGTGTGGCCGTCCCCTTGACCACTCGGCAACTGAGTCCGAACACTCACAGTCCA
Organism: Strigamia crassipes; assembly: GCA_034683725.1. Classification (NCBI taxonomy): domain Eukaryota; kingdom Metazoa; phylum Arthropoda; class Chilopoda; order Geophilomorpha; family Linotaeniidae; genus Strigamia; species Strigamia crassipes. The sequence continues at coordinate 25,049 of JAQFXT010000555.1, forward strand.
ACCAAAAGTGTGGCCGTGGATCCGTTGATTCAGATAGTCGTTACACGGAAGCATTTGTACATCCACGTTGCTGTTCCGTGAAGAACTGTCTCTATGGGGCTATAGATGTACATGTAAATGTAAATTTAACTGTGACTTTCTATTGGTTGTGTATAGACGATATAAACTTAATATAAATTTCCTTTTTTCAATGCAATGCCACGTCCATATTTGAGCTGTTTGGTAGATTTCACTTCTTCACTCTTTTTCTTCCATACTGACCCATTGGAATCTTAAAATTCCTAAAATTCCAAAATTTTAATAATTTTTTTTTTTTTTTTTAAAATTGTTTTGCAGTTAAATCGACTGTTTGGAGGTTGTGGTCGTCGATGCTCCATGCACAGAGCATTGGTTTGAACGAACAGCTGCGAGAAGCCAGCCGTAAAGGACACACAAACGAGGTGCTGCAACTGCTCGAAACAGGTGCCTCGTTCGACGCAGACGCAGTCAGTAGATAAAAATCTTCATTATTATTATTTATTTATTTTTTTTTATACAATTTATTCACGTTTAACTTTGTTTTTGTTAGGACGGGCGCACGGCTCTTCATTTGGCTTGTCAACACGGTCAAGGGGACACAGTCGCCGCGCTCCTTCTGGCCGGATCCAACGTCCATTCCCTCGACTTTGTAAGTCATTTTTCATTCCAAAACTCGTTTGCCGAATTGCATCTGCACAAATGTAATTCCGACAGACAAGTACACGTTTGATGCGAAATTAAAAGTGGAAAAAATGAGGATTAAGAAGCAGAAACAAGAAAAAAAACAGGATTTTTGTCTATATAGAACTCAATTAAATCTTTTTTATTTTTAAAATTTTTTTTTCTTTAAATGAAGAGTTATTGGACCTGTAGCTACTGTCTTGTAATGAGTAGTTTTTATTTCTTTTTTTTTGGAAATACTTTATGTACATAATTTTGTAAAGATAATCATCTCGAGCGAAATGTTATTTATATTTTTTTTTTGAAATATTCAGCTCTGGGCCATAAAAATTTAAGTTTTGATTTTTTTTTAAAAAATAAAATTAAAAAAAATTTTAGACGTGCTCAATTGCCTGATCTAGAAAAACATAATTACACGCTGAGATTTTTATTTATTTTTTTCTAAAAATGTTTAACATGATTTTATTCTTTTACAATTGATTATTTTGTATTATGAAGGCCGGTCGTTCTCCCTTGCAACTAGCCAGTGCTGAAGGTCACGTGGCAATTGTTCAGCAGTTATTGAGACACGGTGCTAGAGTGGACCATCAAGATGAAGTGGTAAGAATTCATCCGTCCGGTTGTTGTCGGTATCGAAGCGTGTTCATGAGAATTTACCACTAGCTTTGATAATGTTCCCTGGTGCTTTGACGACCAATAAGAATGGCGTAACAAAACGGCCATCGTTCGTCCGACCAATCCCGACACGCGTAACAAACCCCATTCGCATTCGGATTGGTGGCTGTAGGTGGCTGCATTCACCATTTTGATAATGCACGCTTCTCCTTTGCGCCATCTGTTGTGGGTTTTCACAACCAAAATACAAATGGCATTTTGATCCCATTTGAACTCTTCATGGTCGTTTCTCCTACTTTCTATCGGTAAATTCTCTCATAAAATACACCTCGCGCTTGAGTAATTGTCAAATTTAGGTCGGCACTTATCTTTTTGTCAGATAAGATTCGTGCGGACCTAATTATTTGACAATTACTCGGCATGCGCGGTATATTACTACTGATAATTTTTGTTCTTTAGATAGGAAATACGGCACTGCATGAAGCAGCTTGGAAAGGCTATAGTCAGACGTTGGAAGCGCTGTGTAAGGCTAAAGCCAACGTGTTCATGAAAAACAAAGGCGGGTTTGCGGCTATTCATTTGGCGTGTCAAAATGGCCACAATCAAAGTTGCAGAGTTTTGCTACTGGCCGGTTGCAAACCAGATGTTAAAAACAACGTAAATCAATCTTAATTTTCTAAGTTTCAATTTTGTATTTGTTATTATTACTTATTTTGGTCAGTACGGCGATGCGCCGATACACACGGCGGCAAGATACGGACATGCCGGTGTTATGCGGATACTTATAAGCGCTTTATGTAAAGTCAGCGAGCCAAACAAGGTATGATGGCGAGGCAATCTAAGATTGTTAAAATTGTTTCAACTAATGTTATTTTTGTTAAAGCAGAATGTGGACACGGCTTTACACATAGCTGTTGCAATGGGCAGAAGAAAGTTGACACGGATATTGCTGGAAACAAAATGCAATATGTCAATTCAAAACAAGGTATTTGATTAAATTTGCAATTTAATAAGATTTAGTTTATTAATAATTAATATAATTATTATACGTAGCAAGGTGAAACAGTCATGGACATTGCAAAGCGAAAGAAATTTGAAGAAATCCAAGCGATACTCTTAAACCCACCGACAGAACGCATTCCCGTTCACAGCACATCGGACAAAACGCAGAAGAAACGAGAGAAGGACAGTGGAACATCTAGCAAAGAAAGTGGAAAGAAACACGCAGACAAACACAAAAAAGCAATTACTTTTTTATTATAATTGTTTTTATTTCAATTTTAATAATTGCTTTTTATTTTTTAGTCTAAGCGTAATCACAAGGTGCACTTTATGCCCAACGAGACTCCGAAGGCCAGTCCATACGGCTGCCATTATTCATCCGGTCCATCGATTATTCCTAGGCCAAAATTGGATACGCTGCCGAAAGAGCCGCTCGGAAAAGGCGAACAGTATTACTTGGATTTATCGGGCAATATCCTCAAAGGTCCCGTTGGTAAAGGTTACGCCTGCTATTGTGCGCCGTTCTTTCGCCAAGTGGAAAACAAATTGGAAGGAAACAAGCAAGAACTAATACAACATATAGATTCAGCTAAAGCAGACTTGCAGCATCGAATGACTCATTTCGAAAAGAGAACCAAAGGACGGATTGTTAATTTGGGACAAATGGTTCAGGAGAAAATGGCCACCGAAAGAGTAGAAAGCCACGACAGAGCAGAGAAAATGGCGCTCAGAGAGCGTTGTGCGCTGGAAGGAAAACAGGAAAGCGACTTAAAACACGTGCGGCGGGAACTGCATTGTATGATTCAGGAAAAAATGAAGCAGTTTGAGGAAAAACATGGTTATTGCTATAATCCGCGACATCGGTCGTTCAGCGTTGGACGTGAAAGAACAAAGTTGAAAAAATCAAAATCCGAAGAAATGTTGTCGGAAGCGAATAACAGTACACATGTGGAAGAAAATGGAAACGCCGAACCAACTTTGTTGAGGAAACACACTTCCACATCGTTTTTAGATATGGATGACCTCTATCATGGTTCGCAGGATTCCGGTTACAATGCTGCTAATGCCGCCAACGCGAAACAGACATCGGATGTGTTGATCGTCGAGAGCGAACCGCTTACGCCGCAGGAATTCAACATTACCGAGCCTTTCTTCGATACCATCACAAACGAGATGGAAAAATGGTATGAACGACGGTTGGTTAGTCTGGAGAGGAAAGCGGAGGAGAAATTGCTGGTCAATAAAGAGGAAATTCAGGATAGGATCAGGGCTATCGAAGACCAGTTGACAAAACTCAATGAAAGTATGAGTCAGTCATCAGATGAAAGTGTAGATTTGTAAAAAATTGTCATCATCATTCTCAATTAACACAAGAAATTGCCAATTTGTACATGTGTAGCTATAAAAGCAGCTAAAGTAGATAGCATGATGAGGTTGCAAAAAATTACAGATAGAAATCCAAAATATCTCCGGTTAAAAGTTCTAAAAGTACTGAGTTTCAAACTATTTAAAATTTGTATAAATGTTGAGCTCGAATAAAATGCTGTTTGCTAAACAAAAAGCATCTATCCTCTAGGGTCTACAAAAGTGGAATTACTTCAAATTCTTAAGCTTCATGTTTCTTAAATTTGGCTGCTTTGCTTGTAATCTTCTTTGCCTCACAGGTCAGCTTGTTTTGCTTGTCCCCTCTCTTTCGGTGTAAGAATCATTGAAATCCGTCGTAAAATATAATTTGGGATTTGTTCTATCTCTAATTAGGGCGGCTGTGAATGCGGCGCCAACTTCAGCTCGGTACATATTAAACTGTTTTGTTTTTGCATTCAAGGTCAACCAAAACTCTGTTTGACCTTGACATTTATGTCTGCTATCCAGTGGTCACTTGCCAAATTGCGTGTGGCCCTTTACAGCTCCCTGCTGTTAGGTTGGAGTTGTGGTCCCGGAAGAGCCCTGGGACAAAAGGCGTAAGCAACAGGAACCGTGCCATGAATCAAAGAGTATCCAAGAGTCGTAGCTTGACCAGAAAGATCAACAGTCACATGTGACCGTGTTCAATGATTCCCTCGGCTATGGCTGCTCTTTTTGATGGTTCTGCCATTCTTCGAGACCTGAACATCCCAGATGCAACGTGAGAAGAAATGCAATATTGTAGATTAGAAACAGATATCCAAATATCTCTTGCGTTTGAAAATATACTCTAGACAACTTAAACCAGTGTGTCTTAGGTGTTTGTTCCCTTAGTGTGTGTTGCGTCCAGAGCCACGCGGGCCTCCATGACCACACAACGTCCATCCAATCACTCGCAGGTATTTGTTGGCGTTTGTGGTTGTTTTTAGTTTCAAAATATCAATATTTATTTTCAGATATAATGTCTACATAGAATCTGTATCTATTCTATATATTTGTGTAACCTGGGTATATAGCTTTTATAAAGTATGCCTATATAGTATGAAAATAGAATCATCAGTGTAATGGCTGTTTAATTTATTTAGCAATCTAATTTCTACATAGTCACAATACAGAAGTTACACAGAATTCTATATAGAATTAAATAGAATTTTCTATGTACATGCAATATTAAATTTATTTTTCTATGTAGATACTACATAGAAGTGACAGAATTCTATGTAGAATAATATAGAATTTTTTACGTGCATGCAATATTAACTTTTTTTTTCTATCTAAATTCTATGTAGACACTGCGTAGAATTTATATAGAAAGTCTATATAGAATTACCATAGACATTCTATCATCCGTGTTACCTGGGGTGCGCCACTCCAACTTCCACACCATAGCACTTATTCCCAAACTTGAAAAAAGTATTTTTTATTTACACATCTACAAATCAAATCATATACACACTTCGTATACGCTTTAAAGCCATACATTTCAACCATTTCACTAAACCAAATAATCCAAAAAAATAATAATAAAAAATAAATCAACCCAGAAGATTCTTTAATGTATATCTCCTCCATACAGCAAATTTACCATCATAATAAACAAAACAAACGGAAATGTAATTTCAACAATGCCAAAAACATGACTAGAGAAAAGATAAAAATCAAACTCGAATCAGACATAATGTGTATATATAAGGAATGCAGGTACATTTATTTTATCTTTACAATCCATTGTTATTATACAATAAAAAATAGTCGCCGAAAGACCAAAAAAGCCATAGCAACGCAAATGACAACGATGGCGATCGAGTAGAAGAGATCGCGGTGGACGACGGCGCTGTCGCCGTCCACGACCATCGCCGATTCGCGGCCGGCCTTGTAGTTGCCGTCGTCCACGTTGTGGTGGTGGACGACGCTAGACGTGGTCACGACGGGGTCCTGCGAGTTGATGCTGTCCATACTGACTCCGACTGGGATGTTGGCAATGTCGGTCACCATGTTGGTCTGGTTCGGCAGCGGAATGGGCGTGGAGCCGCTGATCAGCCGCGAGAACGGGAGCTGCTGCGGGCTATTGTTGTCTCTTGTGACAAGCACGTCTCCGGCCGGCAGCAGTGAATGGTCGCCTTCGCTCTACGAGAAAGAGTCAATCATGATTGGTCAAACTGTAGTAGCGTGATCTGCAGACTGCATTGATAGATCTTCAGTATACGCAGGAAAACAGTTTACTTCGGGATTTATAGTTTTCTTTTATTTCCTCGCTACAATTATCAGTGGAAAAACGAAACTCGGACTCTGAGGAGTCGCGAGCGAGAAGTTGAACCCAGATCCCCCGCTTGCCGAAGGACTGCATTGAGCAATTTAGCTAAGAGATCAGGTGGTGGCACAGTGGGCCCCACACGTCATAAGGGGCACAGTGGGCCCCACACGTCATAAGGGGCACAGTGGGCCCCACACGTCATAAGGGGCCCATTTTAAAAAATGCTTTAGAGTTGCCAATCAAGTTTATCAATTCATTCTAGTCAGAGCAGGAAAAGGGGCCCCATTCGTGAAAAGAAGCCTTTTTCAGAAAAATGGGCCCTCATTCAAAAAAAGGGGCGTAGCACGACACCACCGCCAATGCAAAACCGCCAACTCAAACCTGCCAATTTTTACCACCAATCCCAGAACCGCCAAACAATTACTGCCAACGATTTTTACCGCCGTCAAACAAAAGAAGCCTTCATTTAAGAAAAGGGACCTTCATTCAGGAAAAGGGACCCTAATTAAGCAAAAGAGTCCTTCATTCAGAAAAAGGGGCCCTTATTCAGAAAAAGAGGCCCTTATTCAGAAAAAGGGGCCCTTATTCAGAAAAGAGACCCCTGTTTAAAAAAGTTGTATTCATTCCAGTGGTATTCATTCCGAAAAAGGCCCCATCCAGAAAAAAAGCCCCATCCAGAAAAAGAGCCCCTTCCAGTAAAAGGGCCCCATCCAGTAAAAGAGCTCCATTCAGAAAAAAAGCCCCATTCAGAAAAAAGGGCCTCCGTCCAGAAAAAAGCCCTCATTCAGAAAAAGGCCCTCATTCAGAAAAAGGGCCCCCATGCAGTAAAGGGAAGGGGGTCCCTGATTGAAAAAAAAACAGAAAAAAAAACAAATATAAATTTAGTACTTTGAAACTAATCTGCGACGCCAATTCCATTGCTTCTACACTCGTCGTCAGCGTCAAGTTCTGATTCGTTCTTTTAAGTAATAAATCTTTTATTGGACCGCAAATATAACACCTCCATTCATGAGATCTAGAAAATGTAATTAAAAAACTGAATAAAACTGAAACAATGCGTAATAATCGAAGAATTTGCAAACTTTTTAGCAAGCGCTCTCCTTTCTTCAGATGTGTAGTCCAACGATCCAATTGCGCCGTTACCAGACGATGGCATGAACCCAATTATGGCTAATAAAGCGGTTCGAACTGCAAAAAAGAAAAATGATTATTGCAGCCATTATTTGTGTTTTAGCCTGTAAGTAAGATTTTGTGATCATTTCACCCTAAATGCATCTCTTTTTCGTCTAAAAAGACAAATTTAGTGAACAATAAATGCTGTTTTACACGTAAAAAGACCATTTCAGCGTCTAAAATGGTTGTTTTAGCGTCTAAAATGGTTGTTTATAATCGGAAAAGACGAATTTAGTATCCTAAATGGCTGCTATTAGTCGAAAAATATTCTTTTTACATTAAAAATGTACTTTTTACGCTAAAAATGTACTTTTTACGCTAAAAATGTACTTTTTACGCTAAAATGTACTTTTTACGCTAAAAATGTACTTTTTACGCTAAAAATGTACTTTTTACGCTAAAAATGTACTTTTTACGCTAAAAATGTACTTTTTACG
>JAQFXT010000556.1:0-32606 GCA_034683725.1 Strigamia crassipes
TGTAGAAAAATGCAATATTTTGTAGAAAAATGCAATATTTTGTAGAAAAATGCAATATTTTGTAGAAAAATGCAATATTTTGTAGAAAAATGCAATACTTTATAAAAGAATGCAATATTTTGTAGAAAATTGCAATATTTCGTTGAATAATTCAATGTTTCGTTGAAAAATACAATATTTCGTTGAAAAATGCAATGTTTCGCAGAAAAATGCAATGTTTCGCAGAAAAATGCAATGTTTCGCAGAAAAATGCAATATTTCGTACAAAAATGCAATATTTCGTTTAAAAATTCAATATTTCTGTCAAAAAGAGCAATAATTTGTCGAAATACGCAATCAATATTTCGTATAATATTTCGTAGAAAAATGCAATATTTTCTATAATATTTGGTAAAAAAATGCAACATTTCCTTCTAAAAAACTTCATTTTGCCTTAATAGATATGCAATTTTAAATAACAATTTCGTAGAACTAAAATTGAAGGATATTGCGTCTACTTTCATCGTCGTACGACATGGCGGGTAAAACGGCAGTTAATATTCCCGAAGCGTACGGCAGCATTGCAATTGATGATAAATTGACAAATTCTTCGATCCATTGTAGCGCCGTTCTCTGAAGAGTTTCATCTAAACAATTTTTAAAATGTCGTCATTTAAACAAAAATCAAAAATTAAAAAATTAATTTATTCACCCGGCGATTGGGAATGTACGATCAAAATATTAATCATTGCCGGATAATTCACTTTGGATTGGTTTTTCTTTAGATTCTTCAAAAATTCTCCCAAAACGGTCTCGCACCTGCAACAAAAATCAAAATGGATGATTCAACTCGCATAAACGAGTGGAAAATAAATGACTGACGTGGATTTGATCTCTATCACCGGATCTCCCAATATCTCGAATAAACCGTCGAGTATCTCGGGCAACAAAACCAACATGTCGACATCCGGCACGGCATCCAGTACTTGGACCCACGAGACGATGAACTTGCGTGCAAATGCGTTTTTTGTATACATTCTTTCACGGAGTAACGGCACAAATGCAACCAAATCAAACGACGAACTCTCCGTAACGATGTCCTATTAAAAAATAAACAAATAAGAGTGAATAAAATACTCTAAAAGCAACAAAAACACCAACATAACACCAAAAACACTAATAAAACACAAAAACATCATAAAAAACACAAAATACACCACTAAAAACACCACTAAAAATACTGAAATAAATTTTCTAAATCACTTTTTGTGATTGATAAACCGAAAAAGATGAAATTGTTTGTTTTTGTTGACACAGTGTGCATTGAACTGATGTAAAAACAAAACTGACTTAAATTTTTTCATTTTTTTGCATAAATATCTAGGGTTTATTCATCATTTATTATTTTAATATTGTTAACAGTTGTTTCCACCAAAAATTCGGTTTGGTGAACCCCAAATCGTTAATTTTGGACTTGAATGTTTATTTGTGGGCCTAAAAATATATTTTTTAAGCAAGTTTTTATGACAGAAATGCATTTTTCTCCTAAAAAGATCAATAAATTGCATCAAAGATGCATTTTTTCATAACATTGTACAAAATATGCATTTTACTTTCATAATATTGTACGAAAAATGCATTTTGTTTCATAAAATTGTACGTAAAATGCATTTTGTCCAAAAATTGTACGAAATGTGCATTTTTTTTCATAAAATTGTACACAAAATGCATTTTTTCCAAAAATTGTACAAAAATGCATTTTATTTTCATAAAATTGTACGAAAAATGCATTTTTATCCCATTAAATTGTACGAAAAATGAATTTTTTGTCATAAAACATCGAATAATGCATTTTTTGTCATAAAACTACAAATAATGCATTTTTGGTCATAAAACAACTTATTACCGATTTTTCGGCTCATTTAAACATACTCATTCTGTTTATTAGTACCTTCATAAGCCTATCAAGTAATTCAGACCCGTTTTTAACATTCTGATCAGGATCCGCCGCCAATTTACTCAAACAATCAAAAATCTCATTGAAATAAGGCAACACCGATCCTCTAGCAACCTTGACAACATTGTACAAAGCTTCACAAGCATAATATCGCACACGGATATCCGAATCCTTCAAACACGCCAAAATAGGACGCACTAATTCCTCAATATATCGATAAGTATGCTAAAAAAAAAATCAATAAATAAAAAAAAAAATCATTTGTATAATTTATTTCGAATTCCAGAGCATCTCGGAGTCATACAGGCCCTAATCCAATGGCCATTGCGGCCAGACCGATCAAGCCTCCCTTTCGACTGTGGGGATTGTGAGACATGGCGAAGTCTTGTCCTAATAAATTGAATAACTTCTTCAGTTGCACGGAATTATTGACGGCGACGAAATCTTTGACCATTCTGAATAAATGGAAAATGCGATTATTAATTTTTGATTTATATTTTAAATTGATTATTTTTACTTTTCGATTTCCTGCGCCGCTGTTTTTCGCTTTTCGTACAACTTGTCATTGAGTGCTCGCACACACGCGGCACTTAAAGGTTCCAATCCCTTGTCCGTCATGTTTGGAGGTTGTGTTTTAATCGTGTTTGTATGGGACTAGACATACATGGTTGTTGCGAAGCTATCGCACCTCTAGATAAGTTCGGTCAGTGTGGTTAATGCCCGAATGGCTCGCATATACCCAAAATATTTTTTTAAATAAGGTGTTTACATTTAAAATTTGTTTTTGTTTTTATATTTGTTCAAAATAAAATACATTTTTTTTTTAAATATTAAAAACAAAACAATTCGTTTAATATTTTCTTTAATCTAAATTAAATTTCCACTAGTTGAAGGACGGTGCCATCATGAGATTACTATTTGAAGGACGATGCCACAGTGAGAGCTTACTAGTTGAAGGACGATGCTGCAATGAGTGTGTTTCATGCAAAAGCGAAAAAGTGTAGATCACCCACAAACTAAACGATGCTGCAATGAGTGTGTTTCATGCGTGTAGATCACCCACAAACCAAAAAATACCGAATGCTAGATGATCGCATTAAGCGAACTATAGCGACAGAAGTGATACATTATCTCCAAGCAATTGCGCATTTGTCGCATAAATGTTAATTTTCTTTCATTTACATTTTTGATCGCAATTAAAATAAATTTGAGTCATATATTCTTTCATTACATTTAAAAAAATTTTAAAAAAATTGATTCTATGAATTGTCATGCCATGAATCGGCGAACCAACGCCGGCAAAATATAACACACAATATCAAACAAACACCCTCTATAGTGGAATAACGCCATAACAAAGCAACTACCTTTCCCATGCGTTTACAATGTAATCCAACAACAATGCATCGGGCCTAAAAACAAACTTAAAATTTTCAGTCAAAAACACGCAAATCTAAATCGCCGAGTGAATGTGATGGACGAGAAACTAAACCAGGCTCGTCTGAATCTCGCGTCCAAAAAATTGTGCGAAATGCGCGAAAAGCAGATCCTGACGGACGTCATGCTCAAGTGCAAAGGCGGCATGATCTACGCCCACCGTTGCGTCCTCATGGCCACCAACTCCTTCTTTTACAACATGTTCTGCACCAAAATCAACGGCGACTCGAGCATCCAGGTGGAGTTCGACCATTGGAAACTGGACGTGATGGTCGCGGTCGTGCAAACGCTCTACGGCGACGTTCCGCGCACGTTCAGCAGCGTCGCGCAAATCGTCGACGTACTGGAAATATCGCACCTGATCGACGAGATGGTCCTCTTCAATTACTGCATGAAACTCGTGATGCAAATGGTGACCGTCGACAACTGCGTCCACGTGTGGAACCTCACCCTCAAGTACGACCGCAAAAAAGACGAAGGCGTGGTCAAGCAATTTATGATTGACCACTTGACCGACGTGATGAAGAGCAATCAGCTGCTGGAGTTGACCATCGACCAGATGACCGATTTCGTCCAGTTTGCGTGCAAATCGGAAGTGGCCAGTGACGATTTGGTGTGCAGGGTCATGCAATGGAGCAAGACGAACCGCGTGCACAAGCCGGACAAAATGGTGGAGTTGTTTAACTTGGTGGAGAAAGTCGCGTTTGCTTCGGACTGCCGTACGCGAAGTTCGACCGAATTGCTGGACCGTCTGGCGTCCGCTAAGAACCGGCTGGTGGCCATTTCCACCAGCACGCCCGAGACCTCCGCGTCTGCCGTCACCTCAGAATGTTCTACGAATATCTTCGGTCCGAGCGGCGAGTCCGATCCGACGGACAATGCGAAAAAGACGGTGAGCAACGAACGCCAGCCGTCGCCGAAACCGCGAGCTTCCCAACACAACCCGCCGTCGCCGAAACCGAAACCGCGGGCTTTCCAGCACAACCCGCCGACCCCCAGCCTGCGGGTCACTTCTTTGGGCGTTCCCACCGTGTGCGTTTCCGGCGGTAACCATAACAACAGCGTCAAAACCGGCGGACGCAAGCGGAAAGTTCGTTCGCCCTCCGAGAAGAAGAATCGTGCGGGCGCTCGCACGAATTCTGAGTTGTTTGTGGCACTGCGTCCCGACGCGCAGCTTTATCGCGATTTCAATCCGAATAATGATTATTATCACATTACCATATCTGGTCCGAACGATACGAAGAATCGTCCGCTGACTCCGCCACTTCTGACCAGCTGGGCGCCGCCGCCGTTTAGTGATCTGGCGAGTCTTTTCAGCCGTCCGACAACAGCGCTGGGCAGTGAGAGTTATAGTTCTCCGACCACTTTGATCAGTAGCAGTCGTCCGACGACTTCTTCTGGCCACATGGTAACTCTGAATAGCTTATCTTCGACTGGGACTAGTTTTCCGACACCTTCGAGCGACATTCCTACTGCTCCAAACGGTCCGGAAACTCGGAGTGATTGTGCGAGAACACCGAAAAGTCGCTTAAATTCGCGTCCAAAAATTGTGAAAATGCCGGACTATCACCCGACGATGAACAATCGTCCGAAAATATCAAAAGATTGTTCGCAGAACTATCTGACGACAATCAGTTGTCCGAAAATATATAACGACGGTCTCCCGAGTCATCCGACCGTAAATAGTCGTCCGAAAACTCCGAGCAGTCGTCCGAAAACTCCGAGCAATCGTCCGAAAACTCCGAGCAGTCGTCCGACCACATCAAACGACAGACTTCCCCGAACCAGTCGTCCGAAGTCACCGAACGACGGTTTTACAAAGACATGCAGTCCCTCGTGGACATCCAGTCCCTCGAGAACATCCAGTCCCTCGAGGACATCCAGTCCCACGAGAACTTCCAGTCCCACGAGGACATTTAGTCCGATAAGGGCATCTAGCCATCCGAAAACACTAAGCGGCAGTCCGCGTAGTCATCCGGCGATAAACGGTCGTCCGAAATCGCCGAGCGATCGTTCACTACGTCGTCCGAAATCGCCGAGCGATCGTACACTACGACGTCCAAAATCGCCGAGCGATCGTACACTACGACGTCCGAAATCACCGAGCGATCGTCCACTATGCCGTTCAAAATCGCCGAGCGATCGTCCATTACGTCGTCCGACAATAAGCAGTCGTATGAAATCACTGACCGAAAGGCAACCGAGTCGTCCGAAAATCATCATTCGACCAAAAAGATGTATCTGCAGTCCAAAAACGCCAAACGGTCAATCGGGCACGATTTGTCGTCCGACAGTTACCAAACCCCTCGGTTCCATCACCAACCAACGACTCGCGTCGCCGCACGGCAGCGCCGTTAACAAGGTCCGATTTTCTTCGTCGAGAAGCTCGGGAAACTGCCATCCGTCCACGACGGTTTCTGCCGTGTCCACGACCACGAATCGCGTCGTGTCCAGCAACGTGTCCATCGTGAGCGCCGGCGAATCCTCGAGCAACACGTCGTCCGTTGCGGACTTTGTCGTGTATTGCGACCACAAGGCGCCCGGCTTTCCGATCGCGGATGACGAAAACACGCAAACGGGCGTCACGAAACACAAATCTCCGCCGAGCAAAGCGAAATCGGCCGCTTTTTTCGACCGGTCCGACACGCCCATCATCATCCCTTTCTTCCCCGGCCGAAAATGTCCACCTCCCGCATACTCGACCTCTGCGAGCACGATGACGTTCATCACCGCCCAGGCTTCGTACACCCGGTGCGAAATTTCGGACACGAGCGTCGTCGAGTCAAAGTCCGGAACCGAGCCGAAGGAAGTTCGCGTCCACTTCTACTGCGCGACCGGCATCCAGCACGTCGAACTCAAGACGCAGATGTATTCGACGTTCAAACGAAAGTGGACGACGATCAAAGAGATCCGATTGTCGGACACAATCGCCACTAATTGGTACCCCCTCATCTCGGTGTACGGCGAACAGTTCTACTTCGCCATTTCGTGCGAAAAAAATTTCGTAGTGTTCAGCGCGGTCACCGGAGTGACGTACACGGGGCCCGCGGTCAAGTTCCAAAGCCGCGTGGCGGGGGTCGTGGACGGACCTTGCATTTACGTGTGGAACTACGAGTCGATCGCACGATTCGACACCGAGTCGTACTCGTGGAAAGCGCTGTCGCCCAATCCGCACGTGTTTGCCGGATGGAGCAACCTGCTGGCCGCGAACGGTCAGTTGTTCTTTCACGGCACCTTTCCGCCGGCGATCTACAAGTACGACTTCGCGCGGGACGAATGGGAGTTGAACCATACGTTTAAGGAGACGTCCAACACGAAGTCGATCCGGTGTAAATGTTTCCAGAGGTTGTGCAAGAAGAAGTTGTATTTTATCGCGAACGAGAGACAGTTGTTGACGTTCGATACCGAGGCGAACGTGTGGAGCGATAAGTTTCTGCCGGAGTTCGAGTCCAGGGTGCCGCTGCTGATGAACTGCGACGAGTCGTTCATTATTTTTGGAGACAAGCGCAATCGGTCGCAGTATTTTTTGTATTATCCCGAAACGAATAAATTGGATTTTTTTGAGAATAATCAGATTATGTACAATGAGAGTTTTGTGACGTGCGACGTAACTTTTTGATTGGCACCGATTGCAAATAAAATTTTTGTTTGGTTTTTTTTTAATTTTCGTTTAATGTGGTAACAAATGATGACTAAAATAGTGTGTAAAATAAAATGTCTCGATTGATTTCGGTCAATTTTACAATCCTGAAGTTGCATACGGAAATCAATAACAAAAACCAAAAACCAAAAAAACGAAGAAATGTAAATTAAGTGAGAAACGGAAGCGGAAACGTGAAAGTGAAACATACTCAAAACCGAAGAAATCGAGATTAAATTAGAATAAAAAACTATAAATATATATATTCTCATCTAGAATTTACTGTCGATTTACTCATATTAAATTCAGTTGTAGAGTATGTCAACAAAAACCTGTACAACCCTACGGATTTCTTCACTAACCTTGGCCTTACAAAAATACCAATTTTGGTTACTAAAAATATCAACTTTGCCACCAAAATCATCCATGCAATTTTTTGAATCATAAACATCCAATTTTTAATTAGAAACATTCAACTTCTGACCAAAAACGTCCACTTTTGGACCAATTTAACTTTAGTGTGATTTCTGAATCTGCTCCTGCTGATGGCGCTCTTGTGATACTGGCACCCTTGAGAACTGCTCCAATGCTAAGCCGTTCCTACGCCACTACCCTATGGTAATAAGGGATTCGCAAAAAGAAGCTCCCTCCTGCCATTAGGGTGTTGCCATAGTAATTATGAACCAGTCTTGGAATGACTTACCACCGAACATCAGAGAATCGGTACTATTGTGCCCCGCCGCCAGCTGCAAGTTCCACTGTAGACATTTTTTCAAAAAACTTAATGCCCACCTAATTAATAGCCAAAATTTGTAACACCATTACTCCCTTGGAGTGTTTAATAAATAAATAAATAAATAAATAAATAAATAAATAAATAAATAAATAAATTTTGCACATTGGGTGTTTCAAGCCCCGATTGCACAAGTATCGGTCGGTTAAAATTGAAGCTCCTGTGTTTCCATGTTTACAACTTTATTAATTTGATACTGTAAGTACCTATTTTGTTCAACGACACACACACACTTTTTTTAAAAATTATTTATAAGAATTACATACATTTTTAATGTTATTTGTAGGTAGATCTTCCATAAAATCCTAATTATTGCTTTCTTTTGGTTAATGTTATTTTGACGGTTTGGCTTTCACCATATCATGAATCACTTTTCCATTCAAATCAACAACCGTATCAATAAAAGTTTTGCAGAAAAAGCACTCATTTTTGTTCATCAAGTGATGAAATATACAAGTCCTAAAAAAATACCACAGAATGGATTATTGCAATTATTACCGCTTACTGGTGTACCTGCAAGACTGATGACCACAAGGTTTAAAAACAACAGTAATTGGATGTGCATAACAAATAGTACATATTTCTTCATCGGTTGAAATCTGTAAAACATTACGCATATAAATTAAGTAAGATGGCATTAACAAATTACGTACCTCGCTGTTTGTTTGCATTGTTTTGTGTTTCCCTTCTAAATGCTTTAGCATAGCTTCAACAGCTTCTACTTCTGATACATTTATTTCCTCATCTATATTCAATTTACTTAAATAATTTAAATGTAAAAACAATAAATTTTGTTTTTCATACACACAATTTAATAGACTGAAATGTATCTTGTTAACTGGGGAACTTCCATATGAGGCATTTTGAGATGTATTCAGAAGAAATTCAATAGATGATAACTGAAAACTGGGCTCAATAAGCAATGCCCCAGTTGCACATTCCATACTGTGAATAAATATTATTTTAATTGTAAATTTAGAGTTGAAATAAAAGCACCTTTCAGCACTTCCACAAAGTAAAAGTTGCACCAATATTCCTGTTACAGCAGCAACTAGTGGAAAGTGATCTATGGTTTCTAAGCCTGGTTAAAATAAAACAATTCGGTTGTTTTTAAAATTTTAAAATAATTAAATGATTGTCAATACGAGAATATGCACCTGGAATTTCCATAGCAACAACATGGTCAAAGCAACCTGAGCGTGAAGTTATTCGATTTAGAACTTGACATAATAATTGACACAAACGAGCCAGTAATGGTTCAGCAGCTGGTTTACTCAAATCCGTAAAAAGACATGGACTAACGTGAACTACCATTTCCAAAACTCGTAACAGAGCCAATGCCAAATCGTAACACGTAGCACATATTTTCAATTGTCTTGAATCAATGAATACTCGTTCAGGACGATTAGATGCATTTTGAATCTACAATATTTTGAATAGAACTTAGAACTGCACTGCTACGTTGCTTTAATTCATCTACTATTTATGCGTAACTATGGTTGACTTTTAATACTACCTTGTTTGACATGTTAAAGAATACGCCTAATAAAGTTTATTTAACCCAAAACGTTTTCGACCGTTCCTGGTCATCATCTGAGGATACTATCAAACAAGGTAGTATTAAAACTGCTACGTTGGCAGTTGTTGAAAATTAAAATTATTGCTATATTACTGCAGATGTACTGTACCTCTTGCAGCATTCCAATGAATTCTGAGAAAGACCAATTGAGCTGATTTAAAACACTATTCAAAAATGAAGTAGCTAACTGAGGATCTTCCTGCAACAATTCAGCAATGTGATGTTGAAACAGAACAGAAGGACATGGTTCTGAAGAACAAAAATTTGTTATTTTTCTACTTAGTAGCTATTATTAATTTATAGTAATTATAAATATAAAATAAATCAACAGATGGCTGTGCACCCCTGGTTTAACTTAACAAACATAGAACTGACAAAGCAAACATTTTGTTCTTCCTAAGACTAACTGCTGACTATGTAATTGCAGTGTAAACCACTGTCCACCTACTTTGATATTGACTTCCAATATTGTTCTCAGTTTGTGGCTTTGGGCTCAAACGCTTTGCCATGTGTGGTGGTTGTGTGTATCGAAATCCAAAGCCACAACCCTAAATAAATATGGCTTAAAAAGTATTCAAACTTTTACACATTCATTTCATTTTAAACTGAACCTTCCATAAGCGGACAAGTATCCAATTTGATTGAGCCCAAGCTCTATTTTCATACGGCTGCAGCAATGCTTTCACCATTAACAAACGATTTTCTTTTGGCATTTGTTCCAATCCTCTTAAAGTTGGCTGATGACAAACAAAGCTGGCAACAGCTTGAATCAAAATATCCTTAATATCTAAAATGGCAATCAAATTTAATGAATTTGTGTTGCTACAGTACTGAAATGATGTCTGGCATGTACCGGCATTTACAACTCTTTTGTCTGAAAAATGTGTTGACAAAAACAGGGCCATGTCTACTAGTGTTTCTTCATACCCTAAAAAAGTAAATCTTGTCAGATGTATAGAAGAATCAGGATTTAGCGTACAAACCTGGTAATGCAGCACTATTTATGAAATAAGACCGAAGTGCCGTACAACAGTTAATACACGATTCAATATAATAATCTGGAACAAAACCGAATAATGGTCCTTCTATTGATGCACGATTTACAGTCCGAAGAAGTATGTGCAAAAGCCAGTACACGTCTTCTTGTTTTTCTTGAGAATAAATAACAGCCTGAATCCAAGCGTAGTGGCGAGATTGTTCAGCAAGCTTTTCCAAAAACACCATTTTTGAACAATACAAAGCACTCAGAACATCTGAACAAAGTTCCTAGAAAAAAAAAACAATTGTTTAATTTGTATACAGGGGCGGCAACAAGGGTGGTGCAGTAAGTGCACGACACTCGGATCCCGGGTTGTGTATTGAGCCACGGGTTTATAATAATAATAATTGTATTTATTTTCCAAATTGGAAGGGTGTCCCTCAACAGCTAAAGCCAACAAGGAAAGGCACCGAAGAACATCAAACAATCAAATTACAAAAGCAAATCAGAGTTAAAAAAAATAAAAAATAAATACACAAATCAATAATCAAAAACAAAACAAATTAATAATTTAAACAAATCAATCATTTATGTCAAAGATAGTGGGTATAAACATCCTAATAATTCCTTAAAGGAATAAACAAAAGATATCCACACTCAGCAAGCGATTGCAACTAAGCATCGTACGCATGGGGCCTCGAAAAAAACAGCAAAACAATAATTCAACAAATAAGAAACCCAAAATTCTTTTAGCACCCGGGCCCCGAGTTATATAACCGGGTTATATCGTCTATGGATGATATTTACCTTATTTTCACAGTGATTTATTTTAATTTCAGTTTCTTCCAATGCATTGATATAGTCTTGCATGCTCTCACGTAAAGAACACATCTGGGAATAATTTATAATTCACCTCTTATTTATGCATTAATCAGTAGTTAATAGTTAATTACTTTTGCTAGTTGCTTATGAGCTGAAATGTGATATAGTAATACTATCCCATCAAGCAATTCTACTAATGATAATAAAGGCACTGACTCTGTAGTAGTTGTGCTACCTAAATCAGCAAAGGGTAAGGCCACTGAGTCCAAAGATTGTGTTTCATTTACTCCTAGTAATTTTGGAAGTGATTTTTGTTCAATATTTGGTCTGTTAGCTCCAGAAGTTGATGGTCCACTGTCTTGAGATACTGAACCTTGGATAGTAAAATAAAGAAAACAATATTTTTATCAGTGAGTCAACTTGAATGCAAAATATTGGCCCATGGTAACTTATTTCTTTCTTTTAGCTAAAAATAATTCTTTTAAGGAAATGTCAGTTCGTGTAACCTGATATATTTCTAGCAGCTGCAACTGCCAGGGTAGACGATGGATCACTTTGGATGAGGCCAACTCTGAATCCAAGTGCCAATGCAACGTCATCTGAAAAGAACATTGTCATTGCATACAAGTAATAATTGCAATTATAAAAATAAACCACAGGGCCGGCCTTAGCAGGGCTCGAAATGGAAAATTTCACGAACCGGAAACGCCATTTAAAAAATTGTGCATTTTTTTTTTTTTTTTTTGGTGAATTTCTTCCAGACTTTTGGTGTTTACTACTGTATGTGCATTTTATCCGGATTTTTGGCGTTTATGTGCACTTTTCTCCGGTTTTTGGTGTTTTTTCCAAGTTTTCGGAGTTTTTTCCAAGTTTTCGGAGTTTTTTCCAAGTTTTCGGCGTTTTTTCCGGGTTTTTTTTTACGTTTTTTCTTTAATTTTGGCGTTTTTATGCATTCTTCTGTTTTGCCGGTTTTTACGACCCGGAACAATATTTCTACTATTTCTCCACAGAACGCTGGTCACGCGATCTCAGACCGCATAAAACCAATGTTCTTTATGATTTCTACTAATAAAATACTCACCTCTTAATGTCTTTTTCAAATGTGACAATAATCCACCAACTCTTTGAATTTCATAAAAACTGATTGAATCGTCATAAAATACCCGATTGGGAATGTAAGCACCTTCAAAACCTAGCGTAAGATTTCTTTGATACCGGATTTAAGTCACCAAATATACTGTACCTGAACTAGTTGTGATATCATAATTGTGTGCGTCTGTTGAGGATGCATATTTATCCCAATAATACTGCAAAGCTTGAATAAGTCGATGGAAAAAACAAAGTGTAACAGGAAGTGGACACAAATGAATGGGATGGAGCTAAAAAAAAAAAATTAATTTTCGCATTGATTTCGTCTGCAACATTGATTTCATAAAATCACTTACTCGACTTCCTGTTAAATTTTCTCGTAGAAAATCACGAAATTTTGTAAGAAATAAAAGACGACTACAAGGAGCCTACAAACAATTGAATAATGACTTGATGCCTGTGAACAGGTACAGTACAACTTCATTTCATAAGTTTAATTTGATTTCAAAACTTAAAAAAAACTGAATGAAAACATGTGAATTGGAATTAAAAATTAGAAATAGTTGGCGACATTACTGCAGTAGCTCATTCAAATAACTGCAAATTTACTGTCCTGTTTAGATGGGGTTTCCAAACTATTTTCAGTTTTTACTCCAATTAGCAAGTTTTGAATTCAGATTTATGACCTCAAATCAAATTTTAAATCATTTTTCTAACTTTTTAAACTAATGAAATAGAGTGGTATATTGTTGAATAAAATTACGTTATCACCATCTTCATTGTCTAACAAGACTTTAAGTAATTCAACTTGGATATTTTCCAAAACTGAAATTAAATCAATAATTATTTTTGAAAAATTAAGCGATAAGTCACCGCTGGACGGTAGACGGTCACAACAATAAAGAGTGTTTCTACGCTGCTATGTCTAGAACTGGATTGGCTAAGACTGAGTGGCTTTCCAGCTCAGCATACTGCCTCCCTGCAACCATTGAAAATAGACCCCTCCTTCATTTCTTATCTTTTTGAAATCTGTGAGTGTTTGGGCGAGCATTTCGTGGTTAAGAAGAGACCACGTAAAGCTGGACTCAACACACACTTTAAAAAACACTAAAAGAACACTGGTTTTGGTTTGTTAGGCTTTTATTCAGTTGTTTGTCTAGGGGTCAGTGTTCTGGAAGAATGCTTCGTTACCGGAGCTACTCACTCCACCTATTTTCAACCACTGACCACTGTCAGCATGACCAGTGAAGGCGTTTTGTCATTGTGTGGCCATGTCTAAAAAGCCATGGGATGCTCAGGTCCCGAAGAGCAGCTGTGCTGCCACTTCCAACACGTGAAAGGTGTCCACACGGCCATATGGTTCGGAGGGATGCTGTAAGCATGTTCGTACGCCATGCTGGTCGTGTTACGACTGTCCGAACTAACGGATCCATGGCCACACTTTGGGTTAGACTTTGGTCACACTTCCAGTCACTTCTGGGGTTGCAGCACCATCTGGAAATGGAAAGCTGCCAAGAACCGATTGCTTTCTGCTCATTGACCACTGGGTACCAGACTGTCACAAACAAGATTGTGGGGTTGAAACTACAGTCGGTACGCACAAATACGTTCCAGCACCCTGTGCTAAAAATATCAGGCACCCTTGGCCCTTTGGCATTTATGGAGACGCTCACAGGATAGGAACCCCATGGCGCCCAGGGGCTGCAGCCCTTTTACTTCAACGATTAAAATGGCTCTAGGTATGCCACAACTGAAATGATCATGTGACCATTTATAGAAAAAAAGTTATACTGCTTGTTAAGCAGTGAATATCAGTAAAAAGCTCCAATGAATAAAGCAACCCGAGTTCTTTAGTACCAGTATTTTGCTCAACGTAGTATAAGTCTTGTTATTACTTTTAAGTGATTCTTTTAACTTCATAATAGCTGCTTCATATGCAAGCTTGCTTTCATTACTGGGCAAATCCTTATCTGGAGAAAATTTCTAAAATACAAATGTTTAAGAAACAAAATAATAAAAACATGTATTTCAAAAATGTTCAAAAGCAATGGATAAAAATAGATAAAATGAGTTATCATCAGTAAACATTGTTTATAACGATGGATTCCCACTTGGAAGCTCAAATGAATTAATAGCAAAGTAATGCAAGTTATTCATACTTGCTTGAAGTTGAAAAAAGAATAAATAAATTAGAATTGAATAGCTAGATTTCGATCTAGTCTCACTTTGTCTCACAAGAACAAAGTCAAACAAATTAAAATAGCTTTTTCCTTTGGTTATGGCTAAATCAATCCTGCAATGCAACTCGCAGCAACGTTGTGTAGCGTAAATACAAGTGGGAACCCACCTTAAGGCTTAAGTTAATTCCGTAATTTGCATTTCTTACCTCTTCATTCATTTTCCACCAAACCTCAGGAATTGTTTCAATTAGGCTATCATTATCCAGAGGTTTGACATGTAATAAAATTGGAAATTTAATCTTGTCAAATGTAAATAAAATCAAGAAATCTATCGATCGTTTAACACAAAAACTGATTTGCCACATGCAAAGGATATATCACATTTTTCAGTAATAACACTCTCGTTTTACGATGCCTCAGAATGGCCAATGTCAAAATCAAATACTTTTTCTGCAAGCAGAAGCAAATATTTATTACATTCCATAAAAACCGGTATTCACCCAGAAAGATCCACTAATTCTCATTGTTCAGCACACAAATTACTTATTGTATTGACAACAAACTGGCATAAAAATCAGTATTAGTGGATTCTCTAAACGGATAAAGTTCAGCATCAAATCTTAATCACTTGTTGAATGAACGAAGAAGAAATTGCAGAAAATCTGTACGCGGTTAATAAACAGATAATAAGATTTTCCATACATGCCTTAACTTCGTGCTCCTAGAATCAATAAATTGTTGACAAATTTACAACTGGCATTGTACTAATTAATCATTCTAAGTGACAAACCTCCATCAATATCCAAAATGTATCTAATAGTTTATCTATGAATGGAATAGTTTCAAGTGATACATTCAAATTGTCATCTAAAGCAATGTGATTCTCTGTTAGAAAATTGAGAAGGCACCCATCAGTAACGTATATAGAAGTCTGCACAAAATAAAAGAGTTCAACATAAAATTGCAATTTAAAAACATATATATTTTTAAGAAAATAGAAATTTACAAGCAACGGGGCCAAACGATGAATAATTTGAGCAGCCACAATCATCAGTATAGCATTTCCGCTAATCATTAAGTGTGAAATCGACGTATCTGTGTGAGATTTTGTCACGTAAACTTGTCTTTCACCAGTCTAAAAATTTGAAAAATGTAACTTAGATCAGTGTTTTTCAATCTTTTTTCATGTGTGATTCATATCAGAAAATTAATTTTTGTTTCCTCCTCACTTAGAGGTCAGTGTACAACCTGGACTGTTCACATGTTAGGTCATGGTTGGAAATGCAACCCACCATGTAGCTGTTTAGTTTAAAACTGCTTCTTAGTTGTTGGATAACCCTGTTAAAGTTGTTTGGATTTGTTTTCACTTGGGGGAGCTATCATATTAGCATAATATGTAAATGACAGAATAAATCTTTACTTCCTGTTTGACCCCAAATCAAGCACATGTCTCTTCTTTCTCATCAAGCCTAAATCTACACATTAAACAACCCATCCACAAATAATCTTAACAAACCCCATAGTAGCTACTTCCGTTTCCACCTTGTGCCCAGTGGTCAGAATTAGACTGATAGATACCCATATTTTTGTATCAACCAATACCGATTATCGGCAACCGAAAATCAGCTGATATCGATACCTTTGCCGATGTTTTGCTTGGTTTGACCGACCACCGCCGCACTTACAAATGTTGCTAAACTTTGAAGGTTTTAGCAACTTTCAAGAAATCATTCAAAATCGTTCTGAAATTGTTTGAAACGTTTCAAAAACGTTGAAAAAACGTCTAAAAAATATTGGATCTGGTATTGGAAAATTCCAAAATATCAGCCAATAGCTGATACCACTTCCAGCTGGCAACCCCACCCGGTGATGGTAGTTGCACCAGTTCGTCAGTGCCCACAAATCAATCACATATTGATCTGCCACTGGCTTCTGTAACTTACTCTGTCAGCTTTTATCATAATGGGCAACAAGTCACCAAGCCATGCCATTAACTTGTTTGCTCTTTTTAATTCCATTTCTGGTGGATCTTGCAGTGGTCGAAAACCTTCAATTGAATACTTAAGTGGCGTGGCTCCAAAATTTGCAACAAGATTCTCGCTGTAAGCCAAACTAATTGCGGGAAAATAGGCAATTCCTGGACCAATTTTGATATTAGAAAAAGCTTCTCCAAGATGATAACCATTGCTTCAGTCACAAACAAAAGTAATAAATTTTTTCACAAAATAAAAAAATAAAATATTTTTTTTTAGTTTTACCGATAAAAATGTATAGCTCCTTTATCCAAATCAATTGCACAACCTATAACGTCACCTGTTAACCACGACTGGAGATAAATGTAAACAGTTTTTATAAATTTTCAAAAATTGATTAAAATTATAAACATTCATCTAATCAAACCTCTCCATATTTATACGTGGCTACATTCCATTTCCTGACACGATTTCCATCATAAGCGTAAGAATCAGATGTATCGCCAACACCTTTCTCTTGTGAAAACTGACATGATAGTGTTGCCCAGCCTATTTGCATAACACCTTTTGAGCCTAACATAAGCTCGAAGTGCCATTTCCCTAATTAAGTTGTACAGGATAAATCCTTCCGGTCGTACGCGCAATATACGCAAAATTAAATTTTACCTTTATAAACACAAACATTAGCTCTTAAAGAACTGAAGTTACTCTGGCTAGAAACCTGAAGAAAATAATTTTAAGAAAATTAAGTTCTAAGTAAAGTTATCACAGTTTACTCCTAATTTGTCGCGATCTATGACAAATGAGCCAACATTCGAGGTTACGTCAAACATGACGCGAGAACTTCCAATTCTTCCGGAAGCGTCGTCTGCGAGCAATTTTTACGAATTAATTAATAAATAAATTTTGAGTACTTTAGAATGACAGCTGACCATATTCTGGTTGAGTTGGTCGGATTTCCTGCAGTTCGTTATCGATGTATGATTCCAAGTTGTTTAATGTGAGAGGTTTACTGAAATATGGTAATACAAGTTATAACGAATGGATAAACAAATGGCTCAAAATCAAACCAATTAGTTGCAGATCCTGGAACATCGGACGTCACTTTAATTCCAGATCCTGGACCATCGGACGTCTCTCTAATTCCAGATTCTGGAACATCGGACGTTTCTTTAATTCCAGATTCTGGAACATCGGACGTCTTTTTAATTCCAGATTCTGGAACATCAGACGTCTTTTTAATTCCAGATTTTAGAACATCGGACGTTTCTTTAATTCCAGATCCTGGAACGTTGGTCGTCTCTTTAATTCCAAACACGAAGTCCAAAACTTCTTGAGTACTAGTCATTTATGTACGTTGCTGATCACCAAAGTAAAATTTTTTTTTAATAAAATAGTACTACAGATATAAATATCCACCAACTAAAAAATTAAATTGAATTTATTTTAAGGCAATCACCATCGCCATTACAACCTGAGTTCTAATACGACGTAACAGCAGCGCCAGTTTCCAATCATTTTAAACGTCAAACGTGTCACATGATCTTTGATCACCAATGAGCATTGTTGTTGCTTTTGGCTACTTTTTACCGAAAGGACTGTCTATAACTTCAATACAGTTATTATTTAAGGTCAAAGCAGCTGGTAATTGCATTTACATCAGAAAAGTCTTACAAAATCAAATGCAAGTGTGAGATCATCTGCTTACTCAGCAGTCTCTGCCTTCATCACACACGCAGTCTACCCTACCGCAGGTCTTTGTCACCAGTTGGAGCTGTAGTCTCGGAATGAGGCTGCTATGTTTGTGTATTGAGGCCAATCAAAGTCAAAGAAAACATCTTGCAGTATTCCAACTGGAATACCTAATTTATAGATAAACATATCTTGAATTTTTTGTTTTATGCCAGAAATAGTGAATAACTTACTGACGCAATTATCCAAGCTGTTGCAAAATGCATTCACAACAGCCACCACAGATTATAATCTGTGCTTGTACTCCAAACTAAAAAAAAATACAATAGAATATCTGACAACTGAATACTAAGCAGTAGTGTGCAGTGAAAGCTGTTTTATCCAGCATTAGAATAACTGGAACGTTTTGTTAACCGAATTCTAATGCGCATCCATTTTGTGACCATCTAGTACCCAGCAGTCACTGGACAGAGGGCAATATAAAAGCAATATAAAGGCTATACAATAACCCAAAACCAGTGTTTCTAGAGTATTTTTTTAAGAGTGTGTTTCGTGGTTCTCTCTTGACCACGAGATGTCCGTCCAAACACTCACAATTTTAACGTTCCTAGCGTAAGGCGCGGTAGAAATCCCAAAGAACTCGCTGGCCAGACGGTCTCCGATTGCATAACCAGCAGTCAGGACATTAGGATTCCAATAAAAAGAGGGAATAACTAATTTTAGATCATTTTTGTGATAGAGGGTCAACGTGGATTGCCACAAAAAACGGCAATGGCCGCCGGGCAGTTCCTAATAAATTTCCTATCCCGTGTTCCTGCTACCTTTGTGATAGTTTTTTTAAGGTTTGGCAAACAAAAAAATTTGTTTAGTTTGTCTTGCTTTCTTGTCTAGGAATGAAGATGGAAGTAGCATCCTACGATGATGTCACCTGGCACTAGCTAGCGAATTTTTTAAAATACAGTTTAGCACAATAAAAAAAAAAATATAAATTAATCGAATTTTAATTTATTGGGATCAAGAACAGAAAAAGTAATTTGTTAGAAAATCATGACAGTGCAATCTAAATTCTTACTTTTTATGTGGGCTTCGATTTCACCAGCATCTGAAGACTCAATATTATTACACGTAATACAAGACACTCTTTTCAAAGGATTTTGCAGCTCTATTAATTTCATTACAGAACGCAAAGTGATCGAGTGACACATTATAAAATGTAAATCTGTCAGATTTTCCAGCGCCTTCAATTCAACAAGTTCTGAAATAAAGTTGTCAGAAACTGTCCTGCAACTAGTGAATATCAAACTTTTTATATTTCGACATTGTAGCACCAACATTTTTAATTCCATTTCAGTAATGGCTTCTTCTCCGTCCATATCAATACACAGAACGAGTAGGTTTTCGAATAATACCTTCAAACTACCAGTTTTGGTTTCGTTGAAAACGGAACAACGTTTTAACCCTAATATCTTCAACACTGGACAGTAGCGATTGACGAGTTTAAGGTCAACCAATCTAACACTAATTAACTGTAAACTGGTCAATCGGTGAGCTTGCTTCAAGACGATATTAAAATCCAAAGACCTGGCATCCCGAATGGACAAGTTGAGCAAATTAGGAAAAATTGTGGTCTGAATGATGGCATCTTCCTGATTGCTTTCACCATACGTCCTCGTGTCTTCGAGTGAATAAGTGGGCAATGAAGATTTGTCTAAATTGAATTGTTGTTTCAACAATTCGAATAACTCGGTGTCGAAATCATGTTGAAACGTTTTTAGATGGGGCAGTTGGTTCAAACTGCGAAGACACCCCGTGGGTGTGACGCCAGTGCGGGCGACGCACAAAAACTGCAATTTCTTGCAATTGATTAGACAGGAAAGCCCAACGTCGGTGACATTTATACACCCAAACATATCTAGATACATTAAAACTGGACAGTTTTGACTAATTTCGGCCACGATTTGATCCGTGCATTCCGCACTGTCGCTGAAATTCAACCGTTGAATTCGTGGTAAACGTTGCAGCAAATCGATTAAGGATCCGGAAGAAATTTCTACACAATCGGACAGGTCTAAATCCAAAAGGTTTTTGCAAACTTGGCCAATTTTATCTAGTAAAGAATGTAATGGCAAATCAAACATTTGCAACCCGCGCAATGTTTTCGTGCCAGGATGAACAAAGACATTGGAAAGGAATGGTCGATAGGTACCGGGAGCGAGACTATAATGTTTCGGACACAATCGATCCAATATTTTGCTGATAAATGCGGACGGTTGATTCGCTAAGCGATATTGTAAACAATCGAATTTACTGACCACAACATCTAAACATAATTCTTCCAAACTGGACGCTGATTTTCTCAACGGCATGTTGACAGCGCAGTGGCAAACGAAACGAATGATTTCACTACAATCCCACACGTGTATATTAACGTACACGATCGAAATACGTCCGCCATACGTTTCAGTTCAGTTAGACCAATTAAAAGAGGGCATTAATTTAACTTAGTGTATCAACAACGTAATAAATTTAATGAACAAAACCGTAAAACGATTCTTGTGACGCAGATCAAATTTCAGACGTTGTGAAATGAACATTCTTAGTGTACCGAGCAGCAAGTTGCGGGGATGCACTGCCAAATTAAAAGGAAACCGAGCAATTATTCATAAAGCAACGGTTACTTCGGCTATGCTATTAGCGGACGATTTGGAAGGCGACGAGTGGTGTTTGGACAGTGGTGCGTCGTGTCATGTATGTAACGACAAAACGAAATTTGTGTCGTTGGACTGTACAAAACGGCACAAAATTAAAACTGCAAGTGGTGAAGTTGTCGTAACCGAAGGAGTTGGAATCGTCATGTTTGTAGTTAAGTTAGGGAATAAAGAGCAAACGATCGGGTTAATAGATGTGCTTTATTCTCCAAAATTAGTTAATGTACTGTCAGTGTCTTGCATGGTTGATAGAGGTTCCGAGCTATATTTTTGTGGCGAATATGCGACTGTTACCAAACGAGGCGTGCCAATTATGAGAGCGGTAAAACGAAAGAAACTCTACTTCGTTAAAAGTAAGATGGCGCGAACCGCAAAGAAAAAGTCGTACGTCAACGAATGAAAGTGTATTAATTGTTTAATGAGTTTTTATGTTGTAAACTATCTCGTAATTGTTTTTCTTGAATAAAATATTTAAAAAAAAATTTATTGAATTAAAATGTGTATAAAATTCGCCGTCTAGTGACAGGTGACAACATTCTTGACCAATAATCACAAAAGACATGGCAGAACACGTCGGGTTAATGGAAAAGGAAAACGACATGTGGTTGTTAGACAGTGGTGCAGCGAACCATACCTGTGGTGATAAAACAAAATTTCTGGAATTGGACTATTCAAAATATTCTTCAATTAGAACTGTGAGCGGTAAACTTGTAAAAACCAAAGCAGTTGGAAGCGTAATGATAAAAGTGATTTGTGGGGATAAAAAGCAAACGATTCGATTAGATAATGTGGTTTATTCCCCGGAGTTAATTAATACACTGTCAGTGTCTCGGTTTGTGCAAAATGGTTGCGAGGTTAATTTTCGTAGGGAATACGCAACGGTCAGCAAACGAGGCGTGCCAATTATGAGAGCGGAAGAACGAAAACGACAATACTTTGTTGAATCATTTAAAACCGAGGAAAAGGAATCGAATAATCGAGCTGGTGACAAAAATAAGAACGAGTAATCGACTAAGTGGTTGTTACGGTTGAAAACTTTGCAGTTAAATCGCTGAAGATTAAAAGCAGCTCGTAATGTAATCCGTAATTCTTTGGTCGGGTGATCATAAATATACAACAGTAACATTGAATTTATTGAATAATCTTACTGTTAAAAACTACTGTAAAATCTTAAACAAATTGAGAATGTATAATTTCTATAAATAACAAGTTTTAAATAAATCTAGCTGAGTAAATGTTTGTATTTTGCACATAAAAAAAGCATTGTTTTGCACGTATAAAACTATGTTTTATCGGAAAAAGAATCATTTTTACACATAAAATTTTATTTTTCTTTATTTTATTTGAAATACTGGACGCTGGGTCTGTGAGTTCTGGAATCGTAATTAAACACATTACAAGTCTGATGTGTTACTATACACAAAAGTACTGAGATAATAACCCGTTTTGTGCCCAAATTGAATTATTTTCGCTTTTTTCTTTTCCAATTCCGTCATGTATTCGCCATTAAACTCCAAAATAGTCTCGATCGCTGTCGGAAAGTTGTCTTCCACGCACGGCGACGGTTTGCGATAAATGTAATGATTTAACGTAAAATTAACGTGCTGTTGTTTATCCCGCAAACAGCCGCGCTTGACACAGTGCAAATTCTCTCTGTTCTCCATAACGGGGAATTTTTTAAGTCCGACATCGCCAAACGGCCGAAAACGTGATTCCGCTTGTGTGGTGCGCCATACTCACCACGTTCTGCCCATTTTCTGCAAAACTTTTATTGATACGGTTGTTGATTTGAATGAAAAAATGATTCATGATGTGGTGAAAGCCAAATCGTCAAAATAACGTTAACCAAAAGAAAGCAATAACTAGGATTTTATGGAAAATCAACCTACAAATAATTTTAAAAATGTATGTAATTATTATAAATAATTATTTAAAAAAATTGTGTGCGGAATGGTGTAACAAGGTCGAAAAGAAGAAGGTCGAAATTCGAATTGGGTACACTTCACCGCGCGACATTTAATAGCGGACAGTTCACTGCGCGCCAACTCATTGCGTGCCCAGTTCGTTGCCCCGTTCACGCATGGCCTTTCACTCATTTAACTTAACCTAACCAGTGAAAAAACACTTTATAATGCCCTTTATAGTGTTCAAAAAATGTTTTAATTTCAATTGAACAATGTGAAAGTTAATTCAATACAAAAATAATTAATTGCGATGAACTTTCCTAAGGTTGCCCTACTGTCGTGGAACAAAATAGGTACTTACAGTATCAAATTAGTAAAGTTGTAAACATAGAAACACAGGAGCTTCAATTTTAATACACCAACACTCGTGCAATTAGGGCTTGAAACACCCAATGTGCAAAATTACAAAAATGTTCAACTGGTTCATAATTACTAGAGCAACACCCCAATAGCAAAAGAGAGTTTCTTTTTCCAAACCCCTTATTAGAGTAGTGGCAGATTCAGAAATCACACTAAAGTTAAATTGGTCCAAAATTAGACATTTTTGGTCAAAAATTGAATGTTTCTAGTTAAAAATTGGATGTTTTTGATCAAAAACTGATTCTTTAATTGCAGAAATTGCATGGATGATTTTGGTGGCAAAGTTGATATTTTGAGTAAAAAAATTTAGTATTTTTGGTAACCAAACCTAGTATTGTAAAAAAAACCAACATATTTTTGTAAGGCAAAGGTCAGTGAAGAAATCCGTAGGGGCGTACAGGTTTTTGTTGACACACCCTACAACTGAATTCAATATCTAAGTGGAAATATGTGTCTATAGTTTTTTATTCTAATTTAATCTCGATTTCTTCGGTTTTGAGTCTGTTTCACTTTCACGTTTCCGCTTCTCACTTAATTTACATTTCTTCGTTATCGGTGGCAAATTTACATCTTGTTTCATCGTCAATGTCATCAAATCTACCGCTGATGGTTCCTCTTTCGCATTTTGTTCTTTCCTTTCTTCCATCTCTTCATCCAACTCGTTCGTTTCTTTAACCGGTTCTTCGTCTTTGGCCAATTCTATCGAATCTTCATCGCCGGAATCGGTAATATAACCAAGCACCATTTCTTCGACATCGCTGTCGCCCATTCCATCGTACTTTGGTTTTCCCTTCGTTTCCTTCGATTTCTTCTTCGCAACTCTTTTCTTCGTCTTGGTGACTCCATCTGTCTCCAAATCATCATCCGAACTACTTTCTGACTTGTTTTTCTCATCCCTAATCTTCAGTGCCTTGCTCTCCGACCCTTTGCAACCGACTGTCACGCCACTCTTCTCCCCATCCAACTTTTCGTTTTCGGCTTCCGCATTTTTCATTACCTTGAAATAATTTCGAACGGTGTGACGCTTCTCAAACGCCGCTTCCGCCTGTTCAATATTCAAGGTCTTGTAGTTCGGCACGGCCATGAAATTGTGCCAATCCGCGACCGGATACGCATCGAACGAACCATCGGCCACTTCGACAAAAACGTAGTAATCGGAGTTCTCTCTAGCTCCGTCCAGTTTGACCCCGCGGTACTTTTTTCCGGTATTTTCGTCCGGTTTGAAGATCCACGGCTGGGCTTCCGGGTTGTAGTTCGCTTTTTTCGTTTTTCTTCTCCGCGCTACCGCAACTTCACGCTGCTCGGATTTCGATGTTTGGTCGGTTGTCGTTTCTCGTTCCATCTGAAAATTCGACCATTTAGTCACGTCGGTATTTACCAACGGGTGGAACTTCATAACACTGTACCGTTTGTTCGTGTTCTTCGGTACTCGAACGGTGATTTCCTCAATTTGGGTATTCATTTTAAAAATTGCAAAAATATTTTTGAAAAATGTTAAAAGACAATTGGTGACTCTCGACTGAGTATTCAGTTCTGATATAATATAAAGCAAAAAATGCGCTACATATATACGGAAATATAATCTGAACGTTGCGATTACGTTGCACTGGTATCACGTATCGCGTCCATACGTAACAACTCAGAACCTACAGAATTTCAAAAGCTATTGCAATAAAAGATTAACATTTTATTTTTTATTTGCCGTGTACAGGATTTACCAAATGCACCACAACAAAAATAATCATCGGTAACCCCTGAGTACAGTATCACATTCTTCCTCTTAAATCGTCTCCTATTTCTGCAACAATGAGCACTGCTTTTGCAAAAATACCTCTTCGATTTGCGTGGACGTCTCTTTCCCGCGTCTTTGATGAAAGTCAACTCCGGTCATGCCAAAAGACTCTAAACAAAAACCATCATTAGCTGCCCTCTGTAGGCAGCTAGACAAATGTTCAGCGCCCTCGTTTGCTAATCACTAGCATCAAATAGAAAGCCATTTTAATTTAGAACAATCACTCAAATTTTAATGTTTCATTCATTGCTCATACTTTCACTTAAAATCAACAACAACAAATGAGTCATTTACGATTACTATCTTTGGCGATAGCAGGAATCGGTGGTTTCTTGTACAAATCCTTTTCACTTTCCCGAAGAAACAACATTTTCAAAGTGAGTGCTGAACCTGGACCCGAGTACTTCGAAGCTACACGCGGCACCAAGGCACCGCTACAACCCCTATCCGAATACACAGACGTCAACTGTTACAATTTATGGGACATAGAAAATTACAAAGACGATTTGGAGAAACGCCAAGATGTCGACTACACTCCTCTGTCTTCGACGCCCATTAAAAAACAAGACTGGAATTACGCTTTCAAAGGTGACGTCACAACGCACGAACGCATCAGGTGCCCAACTATTGATTCCCTCCAAGGAAAAGTCTTTGATATATCATGTAACAAGAAGACCGGAATGCCAGATTGGACGGTGGAAGTCGTGACCGCAGACAGGTTTAAAAAATGTCCAAAGTGCCAATCGAGTCCACAATGTGCGCTGGAATTTGAGGGACAGGGTTCACGGAACCCAAGCTTCCACGCTGGGTGCGTCCCAACTTTTGAGAGTTACTGCGCGTTTGACATCGAGCCTTGTTTTTTTCAACTTTCGCTACCACAGGTATCGTCGGATTACCACAGGGCCGGATTAACCAATAAACAATATAAACATGTGCTTAAGGCATCACAGTGTATTGACCACTGATAATTGCTATATATTTTGAATTAAACAAAGACTTCTGCAAGTTAATTTACAATGGGGGCCCCAAAGATTTTGACTGCCTAGGGCCTCCACAGGGTTTAATCTGGCTCTGGATACGGCCAGGGCTGGACTGTGTAAGAGTGGACGGATGACCGCCTTGACCTGGGAAATCAGGGCTTCGCCAGACGCACGACACGTGATAAGAATTGACACCAAGAAACTGTGTTATTTGCATTTAGTCTTTATTTCAGTTGTCTAGGGGCAGTCTCTTCAATGCCTTTTCCTAATGCATGGTTGATGTTGCCATCAACCATCCCTAGCTGACCACTGGCCACTGGGTTGGGTAACCCTATGGACAGCGGGGTCAGTGTTAATTAACTGTTGGTGCCACGTGACGGTTTACGGTACTGGGAACGGCGTACCGGCCATTTCCCTAAACCGTACCATGGTGACAGGGGACACTTCTTGACCAACAACCGTTCACGATGCTGGTTGAGAAAGTCTCTCTAGGACTGGAAGTCCGTGCCTTTTATAGGACTCCTGCACATCTGGTCGGTCGTACCATTGGCTGATGACGTATGATGTCATCAACCGTCACAATGATTGGGCATTGGTTGTTAGTGGCCAATATTGGTCACAACTATTGAATCATTAGTCATTCCTGATGCATTGTTGTTGCCAAAGTTCGGGTACCATCTGCCATTATGTACCCGGTATACTGCCGGGCCAGTCCAGCTCTGGATACGACGAGTCGACGAATAGGCGTTGACGATTCAGGCCGTTCTAACTACCATCTTTTAATTTTTTTATCACTGTATACTTTCTGTAGATTAGATGTAAAATTGCACCAAATTTTCTTGTGTGGCATGAATTTTATAACTTGGTGAAGACTCTAATTGAAGGTTATGAGCATATTTACATCTGTTCAGGTCCTGTGTTTAAAAAAAGGTAAATAGTTTGACTGTCTTTTGTGTGGTAAGAAGCTATTATAATGTTTATTTCAATATTTTTATTGTAGTTGGGATGATGTTGAATATATAAGCCAATATTTTAAAGTCCTAGTTGGTAAGAACCAAGATGGAACTTTTCTTTTTCAATGCTTCTTAATAGACAATATTTACGAGTGTTGGGATATACTGGAGGATTTTGAAGTGTCGAGAAAAGAATTGGAACAAGCAATTGGGTTTTCAGTTTTTCCAGATATTAGATCAAGAAAGATGAATAGACCAAATCCATGCTGGGTAATTGCAATAAAAACTTTAAAAAATATTTTGCATAATTAAAACATTATTTTTTTTTATTTATTAGCAATGCTTAAATTGTTTCTTGCCATGACAACTCTCCTAGGAAATCGACTACATTTAATCAATAAAAAAATTCTATGTATCATTAAAAATCATCTGTGGATTTAAAGTTGTTTGTTGATTTATTGATTTACTTATTAAAAATTAATCATTAACAATTATAGTCTCTTAAAGTGGAATTGAGTTTTATTTAGCTTCAATAGAAAAGTTTTCTTAAGTCCTGACATTGGGCAGCGCCCTCTTTGGTTCTTACCACCAATTATTTAACCAAAATTCAACAATAAACAAAAATCTGCCATTTGTAATCAAAATCTTAAGTGTCATCCATCGAAATGATGAGTTACTTTAAATTGCTGTGTTTGGCCACACCAGGAGGAATTGGTGGCTACCTGTACGAATCATTCAAACAGCAATGTCTAATTGATATTTTACCTGTGAAAGCTTACTGCGACATAAGTGTCCCCGATAATAGAGCATTTCGTATTGAAGATTTACTTCCAGAACCAGAGCCAATTGAACCCGAGCCAATGAACTACAACGAAATGGACGAGTTGGACATCTTGGAGGCCATCGAAGACTGGAATTTTGATCTCGAAGAAGAAGAAAACCACGAGGAGGAACATTACGAAAACAGCGAAATTACAGATGAAGATTGGGAGAATGCAAATATCTGGGGCGACATTACCATGCCGGAAGATATGTTGGACAATTCGGACGTCGCCCCCGAATACCGAGACGAATTCGACGATCTAATGTACGGTTTATCAGAGAACGATGGGCACATCGACGTTTACCCGAATCTGCAGAATGTCTGTGATGATTTTGGAGACAATGAAAATAATATCTTTCTGTTGGAGGGTGCGGAATTCGACAACGCTGTCAATCAGGCGTTTGCTGCAGAAGGGAACGGGCAATGCACTGAATACGTCGACGCTGAGGACAAACAGCGAAACGTTGTCGTTGGTTGTGCTAACTCGGATTGGCTGCTGTATGGAGATGTTTTGGTGGAATACGATCGACCTACTAGATTGGTTTACCAGACGACAGAGTTCTTGACACCGGAGAATGTGAACGAAACCGAACATCGACATTGTGAATTTCTTCGGGTCACGCCAGAGGTTCCTGAAGGTGAAAAACTTCAGGCTTCTCATGAGGCGTGGAGAGGAACTGACAACAGATTTGATGTTGCTTATCTGCCGCAGATTGGTGCGGAACAAGATGAATGCAATAAAGCGGATGTGGCTAGTGCCAGGGAAGAACCAAAGGTGAATTGCCGTCGTTCACTCAAAGCGTGTGTAGCAGTGTAACCATCCCTGTCTCGCGGTGGTTCGGCATTGCTTTCTTGATAAAAGAATTAACACAACAGTAGAATTAGCACTTGATGTTAATGAAAGATGACTTTCTGGAATGTAACTTGCTTACTTACTTGTGCTACATCATAGCAAAAGTCAGAGAGAGGCGTAGCTAGGTTTTTGGAGCCCTTGGCAAATTCACTTTTGGAGCCCTTGGAAAATTTATTTTTGGAGCCCTTGGAAAATTTATTTTTGGAAACCTTGAAAAATTTATTTTTGACACTCTTGGCAAATTTATTTCTGACGCCTTTGGCAAATTCATTTTTGATGCCCTTTGCAAATTTATTTTTTACGCCCTTAGCAAAATCCTTTTTGATGCTTTTGGCAAATCTATTTTTGATGCTTTTGGCAAATCTATGTTTGATGCCCTTGGCAAATTTATTTTTGATGTTCTTGGCAAATTCATTTTTGATGCCATTGGCAAATTCATTTTTAACACCCTTGGCAAATTCATTTTTGACGCCCTTGGCATATTAATTTTTGATGTTTTTGCTAAATTCATTTTTGACACCCTTGGCAAATTTATTTTTGACACCCTTGGCAAATTCATTTTTGACACTCTTGGCAAATTTATTTTTGATGCTCTTGGCAAATCCTTTTTTGACGCCTTTGACATATTTGTTTTTGACGTCTTTGAAAAATTTATGCATCTAATGGGCGCATTCCTAACGTAAGCAGATGTGTTAATTCTTTATTGAACCTGCCAAATCATCCAAATATTTCAATGTATAAAATAAATTAACTTTTCTCTTTTAAGGATTGTTTTTACTGCCAGGAGTCCTCATTATGGAATGTTTTTCACCAATATTACAAATTTCTGGTAGAAAGATGTAATCAAGTAACGGTGTGTTCAGGAAGAATGTTTACACCAGAGTAAATTCTTACACCATATCCCTATGTACATTTCCACACTGCTATTAAGTAATAAGGTATCTTTTTGTTTTCTTTGAGCACAGGCCCCACGAAAATATGGAACTTGTGCCAATTAATGGTGACATGGTTCCAGCTGCAACACATTTTTATAAAATCATACTGGCCACAGAGAAGGATGGAACGCAAAGACTTGAAT
Source organism: Strigamia crassipes (assembly GCA_034683725.1). Lineage (NCBI taxonomy): Eukaryota > Metazoa > Arthropoda > Chilopoda > Geophilomorpha > Linotaeniidae > Strigamia > Strigamia crassipes. The sequence continues at coordinate 29,632 of JAQFXT010000556.1, forward strand.
GTTACAAGTTCAAAACAGGTCCTTTTACAGTAGAGCGTCCAACATTGAGGCATTACATTGTGACAAGAGATGAACTGGAGAGAGATACAGGCTCTCCCAAATATCGCCATATTCATCCAATTAACGCCACAGAAACTCATTCAGATTTTGTTCCAAAGTGATGAATGAATGAATACAATATGTAAAATATATAATAAAAATGCAACTACAGCTAGCGCAAATGACATATAAAGCTAATAAATCAACACAGAAGGAAAGTGGAGAAACTTTTGTCTTTATTTGTCCAAGCTCTTGCAATTGCTCTTTTTCTTGAAATTGTATTTTCAATTTAGAAATAACTCACAGACGTGCTTGTGGGGTCATTTTAGATTATTTTAGCCATAGGCTTCGAACGGATAAGTGACCCAGAAAGAAATGCAATATTAAGCAAAAAAAATGCAATTTTAAGCACAAAAAAATTCAATTTTAAGCACAAAAAAATGCAATTTTAAGCACAAAAAAATTCAATTTTAAGCACAAAAAAATTCAATTTTAAGCACAAAAAAATTCAATTTTAAGCAAAGTAACTGCAACTTCAAGCAAAAGAAATGCAGTTTTAAAGCAAAACAAATGCAATTTTAAACCTTAAAAAAATGCAGTTTTTGTGACATAAACTAAAAAAGTTGCAACAAAATTTAAATGTCTTTGAGAAATTACTTCTACGTAAACAACAAAACAGATTATAACCTCTTAGTGTCAATTTTTTAAACCTCTGGAAATAATTCGCTAAATGTCATAATCTTGGCACTTGAGTTTGTGTCACAATACTGCGAAATGTAGCCATCGGATACGTGGCAACAACCTCCGGGGCTGTCACCAATGCGTCGTTTTTTGCACGGTGGCTGCTCGGACTCGGACTCGGAGATTGTTTGTAATCTTTTGGCAACCGCGCGTAATTCCTTCTGGTTGGCTAAAACGGTCGTATAAAACATTTGATCGTATTGAATTAATTCAGTCTCTTCTATAATTTCCGCTTTTTGCTTTTTGGCTACTACGATCTTCGCCGCCAAGTACCTAACCGATTCTTGTCGAAAAATTTCTAATTTCTTTTTGTTGAGTCTGTCGACGCGAGCTCTGTCGGCGCGCCTTTTTCGCTGAACATTCGTTTTTGTTTTGCCAGCTCGTACAGTTTCGCTGTCAGAATTACTGGTTTCAGTCGCCGGTGGCGGCACGTAATATTTCGTTTTCGAATATATAACAAATTCTTGCAAATCGTCAATCCAAGAATGGGAATTAGGTTCGGCCTCTTGAGTGTCGAAATCAAACGAGATTTGTAATTCGGGGTCTATTTCTAATTCGGGGTCTGTTTCTAATTCTGTTTCTAATTCCGTTTCTAATTCGGGGTCTTCGTCGGTTTCGCTGTCACTCTCATAAAAGGCTTTCGGTTTCGAATTTCTTACTTCTAGCGGTGGTTGCGGCAAATCGTCAGTCGCAGAATGGAAATCATGTTTGGCCTCTTGAGTGTCGGAATCAAACGAGGTTTCTAATTCGGGGTTTGTTTCTTCGTCGCTTTCGTTGTCACTATCATAAAAGTTAGTACGTTCGAGGGATTGAAAGAAATCTCGTGCACTTAAAGTTCCGCCGTCCGAATCACAGTTTTCAGTCGCCGGTGGCGGCAAGTAATTTAAATCCGCGCCATTCTTTTTATTGGGGCTTTTGTCGCGATTTTCTGACTGGGCTTTCGGTTTCGAATTTCTTACTTCTAGCGGTGGTTGCGGCAAATCGTCGTCAATCGCAGAATGGGAATTAGGTTCGGCCTCTTCAGTGTCGGAATCAAACGAGGTTTCTAATTCGGGGTCTATTTCTTCGTCGGTTTCGTTTTCACTATCATAATAGTCAACACGTCTGAGGGATCGAAAGAACTCTCGTGCACTTGAATACTTGTCCATAACGAGTTTGCAAAGATCGAATTAATATGTTTCGGTTTCGAAAAGCAACAAAAACCTGATTGCCTTTTTAGTTGGAACGAATTCTCCTTTAAGAACGATTGCGAAACTGCGACTGCGACTGACTGAGACTTTGAAGTGAATACAAATATTGGAAAGTAACCGGTTTCTTGTACATAACAGGTTCGTAACGTCGGCGCAACGTTTATGCTAACGTCGGCGTAACGTTTATATTAACGTCGGCGTGACGTTGAAAAAAATAAATAAAAAATAAAAAATAAAAAAATGTTTGCATTTATTCATTTGCTGTTATGAATAAACGCAATTACCCAAACAATCGCGTTTATTCATATTGCACATTGCTATTTTTTAGTCATACAAACAGATTTACACATTTGTGGCACATTTGTGGCACATGTGAGAAGTATGAATAACTGCGATTCCGTAATCGCGGTTATTCATGTCGCGTCTAGTATGCGACACCTTAAATTTGTAACAAACAGTGTGTTATCACGACCAATCACAGACGCATTGTACATTCGCATTGATTGTTTATGTACCTTTACTGACACTTACATATTTCCATCTGGGGAGTATGACAACAATCGCCTGAATCTTCCTGAATCCATCTGAATCTTTCCCGAATCTTTACATTTATTGAATTCTGAATCTTAGGAATTGGTCATAATCTCCCGTGATTTTGCGAGATTTCCCGAGACCATGTAAGATTGTTGAAATCTCTTGAGATTTCGCGAGATTTTTGAAATCTGCGAGTTCTTGTAGATGAAAATGCCAGTGAAAAAAATGTTTGTTCCTAAATCTTTCTGAATCCACCCGAATCTCAAAAATAAGAAAATGATTCCGGATGTTTCTCACATCATTTTTTATTGTCATACCTAACCTAACGACAACACCGACTCAATCTCGACAGCAACACCAACTCAAAACAAATACAGTGTACTCTACCCAAAAAGCATCATTTACTTATTAGCATCTCTAGTCTTATCCTGGACTGCATTCACTCAAACTTTGATCAAACAACAACGCTAT
>JAQFXT010000557.1:0-32502 GCA_034683725.1 Strigamia crassipes
TTTTATTTATTTATCTATTTATTTATTTATTTATTTATCTATTTATTTATTTATTGGAATGAAATAAAATATTATACTGAACAAAGAAGCAAAAGCAAAAATGGACAAATTGTTTGAATTTTTTTGTATCAAATTCTATAAGTTAATCACTAAATAAAATACAAGTGGATGAAGAAGCGTTGTTGTTTTCCCAGTTTCGTTCCCATAATACCACGCGATAGGCAATGGCTGCTGCTGTTGTGAACAACTACACCACTATTCCTTCCAGTGATAATCAAGGTAATCCTTTGTACTGACAAAGTTTTGCGCATAAATTCATTTCGCGTTTGCCCAGTATTACACGAATGATAAAAACAATCGGCGTATTTAGCATTAAAACCGTCGCTACACCGGATATTAAAATCCATGATTAGGCTTAAGGTTTTCCGTTGCCTTAATTTCCAATACGACGATAACTGGGCTTTTAGCGCTTTTTTGATAGTTCTAAAATTTTATTTTTTTTATATTGTTCAAGCGAAAACCATGGGCGCACATACCGAAAGTGGTGATTTTGAGTCCTCACATAGTCCTAAAGATGATCAGTCGCATTCAAATGACGAAGTTGGTCGAATAGGAGATAGCGACAAAGATTCGTCAAAAACAGAGGATGGATTACGAAGCAAGAAAGACAACGTTGAATTAGAAAAATACTGGAAAGCTGTCCGCGAGAATTGTCAAGATTTCACTGGTTGGACTTACTTGCTTCAATTTGTGGAACAAGAGGTAAACATATGCAATATTTCTCCCGTATAACGTTTCATATTTTTCTTAAACATAATTACGTATTTATTCGAAGCATGCGTTGCAAAAACAAGGATGAAGTTAACATTAGTTGCAGTTGATCTACTTTCTCATAGTAAAGCCATAGCAATGAAAATTTTAAAAAAAATAATCAATATATAAAATACAAATTTTACATTATAAAATTTATTTAAAAAATAATAATTTAACTAATATGCGTATCTTTTTTAAATTAATTTTTTCTAGAACGACTTAGACGATGCGAGAGAAGCTTTTGATGCATTCTTTGCTCGTTATCCTTATTGTTACGGCTACTGGAAAAAATATGCGGACCTTGAAAAAAAGAACGGCAATATTGATAAATGCTTAGAGGTAACCACACAGTCGATGTTTGTATTTCTATGCGTTTGATTTATTAACACTTGATTTATTAATATTTGAATAGGTTTTTGAAAAGGGTGTTGCTGCTGTGCCGCTGAGTGTTGATTTATGGCTTCATTATTTGAATTTTTATAAAACTCAGCATAAAGACGATCCGGATGGAGAAGAAAAAGTGCGAGAGTAAGTTGAATTAATAAATTTCGGAATGATTGTGATAGTGATTGATCGATTTTTTTAATTTTTTTTAAGGTTGTTTGAATACGCGACTGCAGCAGCTGGTATGGAATTTAAATCGGATCGTTTGTGGGAAATGTATTTGCATTGGGAAACTGAACAGAAACAACTGGCAAATGTCACTGGAGTATACGACAGATTGTTGAGCACTCCTTCTCACTTATATTCCCATCATTTCGAGAAGTAAGTTGAATAGAACGAGTTTTAACGATTTAAAACTCTACCTCTTATATTTTTATTTAAAAAATTTTGATGTTCGAAATTTTTTATTTTTTATTATTATTTTTTATTTATTTTATTTTATTTTATTTTTTTGGTAAATTAATTAAGTTGAAATTCTCACAGCTTGCTTCAGGATTGAACCTGCTGCCCGAGTGAAAATAAAAAATGTGCTAATGGCGATAGCTGAGTATGTTGCAGCTGATTTGCATGCATTTAATTGATAAGTTGCTTTTTACAGTGCTATGATGGTTTATAATTATTGTCTTTGAATGTTTTGCGACGGAGATTAACCCTGTGTAACTGTTCTAGGTTCCAAGAATTCGTTAACAACAATGATCCTAAAGAGATCGTGTCGGCGGAGGAGTATGCGCCATTGAGGCAAGACATTGTAAATACAAAAACAAAGGAAGATGACCAAGAGCCCATTCTTGGTGGAGAAACGCCGCCGCCGGGAATGGAGGACGATGCACCGCCTGGCGAAGATTCGGTTCCGGCTCAAGAAAAGGCGCCGGTAAGTTTAGCTCTTGTTGAAGAGAAAATTACATATATAAATTTTATTTTCTGATGATAACGCAAGGGATTAATATGCCGATTTAAATTTTTCTTGCCTGCTTTTTCATGAGCTTTTGTTCTGTAATCTTAGACAGTTTTTGTGTTAAGCCCTCAAATTTCAAAAGCATCTTATTCACCGATTGGGCAAGATCACTTTAGACAATTGTGAAAATATGTAAGAATCCTTTTTCTTCTTTGAAAAAGCGTTGAATGAGATTTTTGAGGGATTTTTTTAGCACGTATGTTTGGGATTAATGGTTTTTTTTTTGTGCTATTGTGTAGCAAGTTGATGAAGAGACGGCGACGCTGAGAAGAAAGATAATTGAAAGTAGAAGGCAACTTTATAAAGCGAATGAGGAGGAAGTAAGCAAGAGATGGGCTTTCGAAGAAGGGGTAAGTTGAAAAATGACGATAATAATATTGTTTTTGCGGTTAATTATTGATTGATTTGTTTTACATTCTAGATAAAACGCCCGTACTTCCATGTGAAACCATTGGAACGGGCGCAGTTGAAAAATTGGCGCGATTATTTGGATTTTGAAATCGAAAACGGAAGTCAAGATCGCGTTGCAATTTTGTTCGAACGGTGCATGATCGCGTGTGCGTTGTATGAAGATCTGTGGACCAAAGTAAGTCGGGTGTTGTTATTTATTAGGTAAATTGAATGCTAAAATTCTTATTTGTTTTACGTAGTACGCAAAATATTTAGAGACGTTTAGCGACGATGGTGCTAGAAATGTGTACTCTCGGGCTTGTAACATTCATCTTCCAAAGAAACCAAACATTCACATGGCGTGGGCTGCGTTTGAAGAACGGCTTGGTAAATTTGCATTTTAATGTTTACAAAAAAGAAAATTATTCTAATTATATATTTTTTTATTATATTAAATTAAAGGTAATTTTGGTGGCGCATGGGAAATTTTGGATAATTTGGAGCGCACCTTACCAAATTACTTACCGGTGGTGTTCAGAAGAATTAATTTGGAAAGGCGGCAAGGAAACAAGTCGGAAGTGGAAGAGCTATACAAGGCTTATATTGAGCAAGCAAAAACAAAGGAATTGGCATCTCATTTTGCTTGCAAATTTGCTCGATACTGCTTCAAGGTATGTATTTAGAGAAAATGTAAATTGAGAATAATTTAGAAATATATATTCGTTTATTTTATGATTTATTATGTTGAGTGAGTGTACATGAGCTTCCTCCTATCTTTTTTTTTTTTCTCCTTAATTTCATTTCGCTGCACAAGTTCTGCGAGGCGCCATGTCAGTCACATTCTCCCGGAGAGGCTTCCGTAGTTTCTCATGTAATTGTAAAAATTTTATTTGAGACAAATATTTTTTTGAGTTGATTGGAGTTCATAATAATTTCCGGAATAAAACATTTTTACAGCTGTGGTCAGTGGTGCATACCATCACAGGTGGGTTTACTTCTATGCGGCTTCTAACAACGTTGATTTGTTATCATCTGCAAGTGTAAAACCAAACTGAAATGAAATAATTATTAAGATAAATTGTGTTTTTAAACATCTCCACGTTCGGAGTCTGTACAGATTTGAATTAATCCGTTTTTTCTTTGTTTCGTGCTAATTTCAGACGAATAACGACCATGAAAAGGCGATCGAAATTCTCCGCGAAGCGTTGAAAAAGGACAAGGTTCGGTGGTTTTTAATTTCTTACGATTATTTTTGATATCTGACAAAAATTGCATTCATTAGTACTGATTCATTGGTTGCATTCTTTTTTAGCGTTTTACATTTTTTACACGGCTTGTGCTTGTTTTGTGTAATCTATCTCTTTTAAACAATTACATTGTACGAATTATCTATATATATATATATCTTTTATTGCCGTGTGTAAATTGTAATTTTACTCTACTTCGCCAAGTGGTGGTTACTGGATCGCTCAAGGATAAAAACGTGGGCTGTTATACACTCGAAAAAAATCTGTTTGGTGATTGAATCACCTTTGTAAACATGCAACTTTGATTTCCAGTTCTGAATCACCTACAGCGAACTGCACTTGAGGGAGAGAAGGGAGTTAAGAATCATGGGGCGCATAGGTTTTGGCGTTGGAGGTAGTCTTGGAGAACGAGGTTTGATTATTGTTCTTTTATTTTTTTTATTTTCTTGTGCGTTAGAAAATTTTTCCCCTCAGAGATACTATTTGAATGCCAAACTGGAATATGAAACAGCCCCAGTGTTATTTATTCTTTACTTTGGGCGACGACCAAGCCGAATAAATATGCGATTTGCTTCTTTATTTGCAGGAAAATCCTAAGTTGTATCTGCAAATTTTCGACTGTTATTATCAGCAGTTTCCTATGAACGAGGACGCCATTTATAAGATCTTTGATGAAGCTGTAAGTGCGGAGCTTCCGGTCGAGATGAGAATTTTGTTCTCGCAGAGACGACTTGAGTTTTACGAAGATTTTGGGAGCGACATTAAACGGTAAAAATTGATATTATGGAAAACAAATAATAATTATAATAATAATATTTTATTTTTAGATTGCAGGAATTATACGACGAACACGCTAAATTAACCAAGATCTTAAGTCAAGATAGGAAGAAACGAGGACTTCCGGATGATAGCCGAGGGTATATTTCACTTATTTATGTATTTTTGTGTGCGGGAAAGGTAATTGGGTATTTATTTTTTATCGGTTTTGTTACAGGGACGAAGGAAGTGCGGAGAAGAAAGCTAAAATTGAAGCTAATGGAGTTGTCGCGTCCGCTATGCCAACTGCACAAACTGCAACAGCAGCGACCGATCAAACTGCAGCGGCTTATAATTATGCCGCAGCTTGGCAGGGATATTCTCAAGCAGCAGATCCATCGGTTAGTTGAAGGTTTAGCTGTTAGGTGATCGATTCTTGAATCTAATTTTGTATTGTTTTTAGCAGGCTTATAATTATCATCAGGCAGCAGCCGCGTGGAATCCATACAGTCAACAGTACTATGCAAGTCATTGATCGGAAACTTTCAAGATGTCAAAGTTGCTTCAAGTCATACTTATTGTGTTAAATGGGGTTACTTTTTTTTTGTGTTTCACAGTTTTTGTGAAGATTTTGAGTTTCGCCAAATGTTTATTTTTAAAATGTTATCATTTCGATCATTCTTACAAGCTTTGTAGAGAATGGGCGTTTTCGTTTGGCAAGAGGAGTGCACTTTGATCGATTGCGCACGTGTAAAATAAAAAGATTCCATTTTAAAAAAAATGAAATTTATCGAATCATAGGCGTTCGTTTTTTTTTTTTTTTTTTCTTTCTATTTTTTTTTTTTTTTTGCTATCCATCAAGATCGTTCATATGCATAAATTTGTCCAAATTATCATTCATCAGTCGTTTATTATCCAGTAGTTCCATGTTAATAGCAAACTTATAAATTGAAATTGTATCTGCTATTTGATGCCAATAAAGTTTAAAGTTCTGGTGAAAATAAAAATTTGGAAATAACGAGGGGAATAGCATTTAACACGTTGACCGGTCGCAACGGTTGGATTGATAGACAAGTTAAAAACCCAATGCGGATTTTTGTCAAGCAAAGCCCCGGATGCAGTGTCGTCATACGTGGCCTCCATCTTGCAGCCACCTTGGATAGGGACGCCTGCGTCCTAAAGTTCGTCGGCAGTCAGAAGATTAGGTACGAGGTACCGAACTTTTGGAAATAAGGTAAAATAATTTTAAAATTGTTGCGTTTTGACTCAGAAAACGGGAAAAAAATATTTTGATTGTGGTTTTTGGATGAACTCAAATGACTCGATGTCAAAACACGTTTATGGATGAGAACCGAACGAAATAAACCACAAACTATTTTAAATAATACGGAGTTTCAGTAATATTACAAGTAGAAAGCGCACTGATCGATTCGAATGGCAAATCAATAGAAAAGAGAACTGAAAACATCTATTCGGGTGATGTTATTAGGCTTACGGTGCGCCGCCCCCTTGTATTACGTGTTATTTTGCCGGTTGTTATCGAAGCAAATAATTGCCCAACTAGTTAATTAATTGTGTAATGTTTAGATAGAGGTCTTAATGGCACCGATGTACATTGTTTGCCTGTTGTGGCACGGTTTAGTTCGACTATTGTGATAATTTTATTGATTATGATAAAATATTAATGTTTTTCTTTCTGTTTTTGTTTCAGGAAGGAAAAGTTGTAATAAACAAAAGCAAACATGAGTACCGCCGTTGCCGAACCCCCAGTGCGAACTGAGCTCCAAGAGCTCCAGTTCAAGGCGAATCAAGTGACAGATGAGGTATTTATTATTATTATTATTATTATTATTATTATTATTATTATTATTAATTTTAATTATTTGATAATTTAATGTGATTTTTAATTTTTTAATTTTTTTTAGTCGTTGGAAAGTACACGACGGATGATGAACTTGTGTGAAGAGGTAATGTGTAAGAACATGTGACTTTTGTAGTGAAAATTTTCAATTTAATTGATAAGTTATTTATAGCTTTGCAAAACTGACTGCAGTTGAAAGCTTACACACGTTGTTTAGTTGTTTAATTTAGGAAAAAAATTGTCTTCTCGGACCGTAGTTTCTTAGACTTAGAAAAAATTTAAAATGTTTGATTTTGTATTGAACAATGTTTGCCACTGAATTAGCTGCATTAGGAAAATAATATCTACTTCTGTAGAGTAAGGATGCAGGTATTCGAACTCTGGTGGCTTTGGACGAGCAAGGAGGTAAGAATAAGGAACGCCAGGAGTTTGTCGATTTTTGTCTGTTTTTGCAAAAAACTAAAAAAATTATATAAAATCTTTTTATAAGCATTTTGTCTGTTTTGTCAGGATTTCTCTGATACAAATGAATTTGTTCGTCGTAACATTACGTGGAGAAATTGATAAGTAGATTGCTGCAATTTAAATGCCATAAAAAAATCAAAAGTGTGTTTGGCTTTAAAATGAAATTTACGGACGTACAAATTTAATAGCAATGCTAGGAATGGCCATTCAATGAATCAAATTTAATTTTAAATTTGAATGTTTATTGGATTGTAGTTGATTGTACATGTACATTTAGGTCTGATTTGACCATTCAGTGATTACTGCTACATGTTTTGCTATGAAAATTACATATAAACTAGTTTATTTAAGCTTAAAGCGGAACTTTTTAACGAATCGAGTGTTGCAATCCCCTGGGAAACACATGGGGAGCTAAAAAATCTATTAAATCTATATCGTGTAGTGGTTATTTGTAACAATAACAATCCGGTTGAATAACATTAAAAATCTTTTCTCAATGCACACTTTTTTGGCGTCGATTCAAATTGTAGCAAGAAAAAAGCAGAAAAAAAAATTACTTTTTGGTTCGATATTGATGCGAATTATTATGGATTAAACACAGGAAGTAAATAAACTTCGCCCTATATTTAAATTTTTTTTTGTTTTAGAAAAATTTAATAAATACCTATGAAAATTTGAAAGGAATGAATTCATTTGTTAATTTTAACGATAACTTGAAATGGTGTGTGAAATAGCTGCTGATTTGAAACAGCAAAACTTGTTTTTATTGAGTACTACTGCATCCTTGCTTTGCTGTTGACATGTTTACTAAATTCGCTTCATGGCTACTTCATTTCCTTTCTTATTACTATTACATCTGACAGAGTAAAGAATATGGTATTCGCACACTTGTGGCCCTGGATGATCAGGGAGGTAAGGACGATCTATAGATAAATCTTTTAAAACAAAAAAAAATCACTGGAACCACTGAATTCACATTTATTTTCGAGCACATTTGTTTTATTTTCGATCAGTTTATATTGGCTTTGATTTTGAAAGTAGTTTAAATAATTAAATTGATTTTAAGTTCTTCTAGTTTTTTGCATGTTTCTTTTTTTTTTGGTTTTTTTTTTTTTTTTAAATTTTAGAGTCGTGAAGTAGGAATCCATACTTTAATTATGCTGGATGAACAAGGGGGTAAGCCTAGAGTTTAATTGATTAAAAGTAATATTTCATTTAATTTTGTTTTCCAGCAAGGTTAATTTAAACAGTTATACTAAAGAAATCAAAATGGAAAAATAAATTTACCGTATTAAATATTGATGAGTATTTGATTGCATGGAGCAAATATTTATTGTTTGCTTAGCACTTGCATATTTTGATAGTGACTTGATGCATGTTTCAATTTGAAAGTGAATGAAGCACGTTTTTAGTGCATCTTATCTTTATTTCTGTTTGCTTCACTAAACACTAAAAATTAAAAATTCGTGAACCCGCACGTAAAAATCAAGATATAAACCACGTGATGTGTGTTTGTATACTGTTTATACGCGGGTCTGCGAGATAAATGACAGAAATTGCAATTTTTCTTCCTAAATTGTTAAGAGATGTTTGAATTTAGTGAAGAAAAAGTGCAAGTTGAATAATATGTGGAGAGAAATGAAACTAATTTATTTATGTAACAGAGCAATTGGATCGAATCGAGGAAGGAATGGATCAGATCAATTGCGACATGAAAGAAGCTGAAAAGAACTTGACCGGAATGGAAAAATGTTGTGGCATTTGTGTTTGCCCGTGTGGAAAGTAAGTCACTGCCAAACCCACGCGAAAAGAATGTGCAGAAAGTAATTTGCTTTCGCCATTTTAAACTAAACGGCCATTGGGAATGGGATTTAACTTGATAAGGAGTGGCGGATGAATTGGATTGACAGTGATTTTTATTTATTTCTTTAAGGCAAGCGAGTTTTAAAGAGGATGCTGATTATGAAAAAACATGGAAATCCAGTAATGATGGAAAAGTTGTTAGCAATCAGCCTGCTCGTGTTATGGATGATCGGAATGGATTGGCACCTGGTGGTGGATATGTGGCCAGGTAAATTCGAATTATTGCACTTGCGCTATACGTCATACGGGATGTATCCAATGTTGATAATTTATAAATACTGAAAATTTATTTTGCATATTAACTTGTGTTTTGTACTACAAAAAAAATCAGAATTACAAACGATGCTCGTGAGGACGAGATGGAAGATAATATGCAGCAGGTCAATACAATGATCGGGAATCTTCGCAATATGGCAATTGATATGGGAACTGAAATAGGTTCACAGAACGAACAAGTTGACAGGATTAATATGAAGGTAGATTTTTTAATTTTCATTTCTTTTTGGAAGAAATAATAAGTACTTACAATTGTAATCTTGCAATGTGGTGACGTAATTCTATATTAACCTCTATTGTGAAACTTGTCAGTAACAGTGTTGTTAACGTTTTCGTATTTCACAAGTTGGCAGATGAATGCAGGCAAAGACGACACTTGCGAAGAATGTGCAATAGTTGATGTGGTAAAAATGAGAAAAATCACCATTTTTATCACCGAGTCTTTTTTTACTATGCATTTTCTTATCCGTTTTGCATTTATTTAAAAAAAAAAATTCATATATTTTTTTTTTTACAAATATACATATATTTTTTTTATTTTTTTTAAATTCAAGTTATTCTTATTCTTACACAATTTACATTTTGTTGTAGGTATATTTTATAGCAAATTTTCTAATACCGAAGAGTATTTTTTATTTTATTTTTGTTGAACTAATTTATTTTTTTAAACTGCATGTTTTGTTTGTACATTTAAGTTGTGAGACTGTAAAACAGTGTGTGTGTGACATTTGCTTCTCTCCCTCACTTTGTCCATTTTTTGTTTCACCTTTAGGGAAGATCCAATGAAGATCGGCTAAGGGCAGCTACTGAAAGAACGGGGAAAATGTTAAAAAAATCCTAAAGCATTGCTGTTTGCTGCTTGCTTTTGTATTAGGGTCAGTCCAACCAGTCTCGTATAATCGCAGCCAATCAGCGAGCCTCCAAACTCCTCAAGGATTAAATAAGTTGGGTTCCTTCAGCTTGGAAGATGGAATATTATTTATCCGTTTAAACAAATGTTTGATTTTTACTGTATTTTGTTTCTTTTTTTCTTTTAAATGTACTTTTTGTTTTTCCATTTTTGTGCGGTGTTTTCACGAACATGATGCCAGGAATTATCACGAGAATGAATATCTGTTGATATTGTTTCATATAATTTCTCCATTAGGATATTATCCGTTAAGTTAAATTACTACATTTCTAGTCATAGTCTTGTTATTCCTTTCGGATTTTAAATTGGCAATTCGACGACTGTTGGGATGTATTACAAATAATTAAAATGCAATACGTGTAGGAAACTTGAGAATTCTATAAAAAAGTACCATATTAAATACCATATTTATGTGTGTTGTACTAATGATGTAAATATAATTACTAATTTTTTTTTTCGTGATTCTGCAAATGTGGATGGAAGAGATTTCCTCGATATTAATGATGTTTTTCTTAAAATGTTTAAAAAAAAAGGTTTTTTCTCTGAATTGTTATCATTCCGAAAAAAAAAATATTTACTTCTTTAACTTTATATGATAGATTTTGTCAATATTTTTAGTGATTTTATGGGAATTCATTCAATTTGAAACTGATTTTTTTTAAAAAAAATCGTGCCCTAAAAGTGACGTTAGTTAAAGTTTTCTTTTAGTAAAAAAGAAAATAATGGGAGAAATAATTCTGTCATATCAGATGCTAATAAAAATGACTTTTTAGTTGTAACATAGAGTCCATCTACTTTGGAAAAAGTATAGCTATTCCAATTGCAGAACTTAGGGGTGTAGTTCAGTATTAAGTAATTCCTGTTTTGAGCTCTCAGTGAACAAAACTGGAATTTAAAAACGAGAAATGTTTTTAAACTAGTTTAGTGTTCATTTTGTGTTCTCAATTGGCATAGATTCGAAATATTTCTCAGTTTGCTTGCAAATTTAATATCTAAATTATTCTTCCATTCTGACCACTGTTAATTATTTAAACTGGAGGAGATTAATGTAAAATGTGTGTACTTAATGCCTAAAACAAGTTTTCAAAATATGCACCTTTGACTTTTGTAAATTTTCTGTAGATGGCTGACTCACTGAAATGAATCTCATCAATATTATTTGCTTGAAAGTTTATTTCTAGCAGACAAAAAGTTAAACAAAAATGAAAAAAACTAATCATGAACAAGCTTTTATGAAATAGTAATTTATATCATCAAAAAAATTACTTCCAAAAACATCTTTTAGTATTTAATGTCTAAAGTATTTTCCATCACTTTCTCCATGTACAGTGTTTTTGCTCTTGCTCTTGCCAAAAACAAAGAAAACCCAAAAAAAATCAAAAAAGTTCCGTTTTCTGTCAAATGTCCAGAATATTTTTGCTGATGTGTACTTGAAAACATTGCTTAATAAACTGAAAACTGCACTACACTTGTTTCAGGTAATCTTATCGAAATCTTGAATAATTTTACTTTAGATAAAGGTATGGTAAATATATATATATATATGTGTATATATATAATTGCATAATTTTATTATTATATTTAAATAAATTAACAGTCAAATACTAAAAAAGCTTCTTCCTGGTGGCAGTATATCTTTCCATGTACTGAAAAAAGTAATTTAAAAAAATTGATCAATTATCCATTATTTTTGGATAAAATGGAAAGTCTTACTGCATCGTAACCCTCCATGTCATGAAAGTCTTTCATTTCAAATAAATTTCCATCAAGAGCCAGCAAAGAGACTTGGGAATCTCTTAAAACTGATACTGGAATCGTAGCTAACGTGAGGCAGTTTTCTTCAAGGCGAAGGATTTTCACTCGTGGCCAAGAAACTATGTCTTCGGACAAGAAGGAGACCTTTAAATTACCGTTTTAATTTATCAAAATTAATGAAATGATTTAATCTAAAATCAATTTACCTGATTTTGATTTAAGTTCAGTTCTATAACTTGGAATTCTTTCGAGTCGTCAGGGATGCTGCAAATTTTATTTCGCGATAAATCAACCACCTCAATATGAGGCAAATGAACGAACACAATCGGAAAAGATGTTAACTTATTATTCGAAAGGGATATAATTCGTAAGTTTTTCAAATTAGGTGTATTGCTTGGCAAACAAGTGATGTTGTTGTCATTCAAATACAAATTTTCCAATTTTTTCAAATTTCCGATTTCATTGGGTAAATCCTCTGTAAATTTTTCTAAAAATTAAATATTAATCGATTAATTTAAAAGTATACACATTACTTAGTTTGTTTTTTGATAATGTAAGATGCTTCAATTGTGAAAATTGTCCAATGTTTGAAGGCATGATGACTAATTTGTTGTCGGATAAATCTAATGTTCTCAACACTTTGACCATTTTGAATAAGTCACTTGGAATCTGTAATTTTAAGAACAAACGATTAATTCGTGAGAAAAACAACAACTTTGGAATCTGTTAATTACTTTACCTCCGTTAAATTCTTTGAACATAGTTGTAAAACGCCAGTTTTCTGGGCGTTTTCGAGATGATGTTTTAATGAATTACCCATTGCGGTATTTTTTTTCAATGATTGCTTTTATAACATAATCGTAATCCTAGAATACACATCTAGGCTTCAATTAAAAAAATTATTAATGTATTGACAGGAGGTTTACTCCCAAAACGACATAGTAAACACGCAGTGTGTGGAGCCGGGTATCTATTTATTGTTCACGGATTCGGAGCGATCACTGATGGTAAAGTTTAGTTACAGGATAATACTCACGAGATTTATGCACGAAATTTTCTTAAAAATTTTTTTTAATAAATTGTTAGACGTTTTGATGAGTGATAATAATTTTTATTTCAATATTTAAAATGAGAATCAAATTAAGTAGAAAATAAAAATGAGTTTTTAGGTATATTCCTGTATCTAGACTTCTAGAGAGCAGCCTTAGCAACGGGTCTTAGCAACGGGTCTTAGCAACGACTGGGAGAAAACAGGGAAAGACACGGCGCGGATATGGATAAACCACAGATTATCGTTCATGCCGAGAAGGCGCTAAATTATACGGTCTTTGATACGAAATGGATTCCCTACAGTGCAAAAATAATGGTTTTGGGTTCTCACCCATCAAACACAGGTGCATTTGAAATATACGATTTGAATGAAGGAAATTTGACATTACTGAAACAAGTTAAGTTTTTATTTTTAAAGCTTTTTCTTTGTTCTAACTATATTTTATTTTTTGCTTTATACAGGAATCGAAATCCAAGGCAATAAAATGTGGAACTTTCGGTGCATCGACTATGTACCAAAGAGAACTGGCAACGGGAAATTTCGATGGAAAAATGCAAATTTGGTAAAATTACAAGCTGCAACTGCGAAAATTTCAAAAAAGAAAATTGAAATAAAGTTGTCTTAAAACAGGAATTTAGAAAAAAGCGAGTTTCCCATTTTTTCGGTTGATGCACATAAAGAAATTGTTAATTGCATTGATGGAATTGGTGGCTTGGGAGAAGGCAAAGGAGCGCCTGAAATTGTAACCGGCAGCAGAGATGGTATAAAAAAAAAATTTAAAAAAAATTTACTTATTGTATTTCTTCGATTAAAGGTCGCGGCTTTTGCCACGAGCTATAATCGAGGGCGACTTCAATTGAGAACGTCGAATTTCACATAACATTACGTCGGGTAAACGTTCCCATTTATGTCATGACGACGTTTTGTTTGATTGTCGTCACGACGTAATGTTAGTTGTTACGTCCTAATTACGTCCTCTAACATTAGAAAGTTCACTTTTAGGCAGAAAACCTACAAGTTCAATTGCAAAATACAAATACAAACTGCCCTCGAATATTAGCCGCGGCTTGTATTCCAAGTGTTGATATTTTGCCGCGACTTGTAATCGAGGGAAACATGTAATCGAGGGCGACTTGTAATCGAGGGCGACTTTAAATCAAAGAAATAGGGTATTTTTTTTTTTTTTTTTTTTATATTTTGTAATTACGCAGGAAGTGTAAAAGTGTGGGATCCACGTCAGAAAAAAAGGCCAGTTGCGTGTATGGAACCAGCTCCACAAGAAAGTAGACGAGATACATGGACAGTTGCGTTCGGACACGCGTATCACCAAAACGAGCGTTGCGTTTGTGCTGGTTATGATAACGGAGACCTAAAAATGTTCGATTTACGAACTTTGTCCGTGAAATGGGAGACTAATTTGAAGAATGGCGTAATTTTTTAAAACAAATTAATGTTTAGCCGTGTTTCTTAAATGTTGTTTTTGTTTGTTGTGGTAGGTTTGCTGCGTTGAATTCGACAGAAAAGACATCCAAATGAATAAATTAGTCGCAACATCGTTAGAATCTAAATTTCGAGTCTACGATTTAAGGACACTTCATCCCAAAAAAGGATTTGCACATTTAAACGAGAGGGTACGCGTAAAAAAATGTTTAAGTATTGTGTACGTGCGTATTAAATTTTCTGTTTTAAAGGCCCACAACTCAACCATTTGGCTCGCCCGACACTTGCCGCAGAAACGAGATATTTTTATGACAACTGGCGGCAGTGGAAAACTTTGTTTATGGAAGTAGTAAGTGATTTTCAATATTTAAAAAAAAAAAAATTTGATAATTAATCGTTTCTTTTCGGTAGCTCTTACCCTCCAAATCGCAAAATCAATGACCAAGATGGAGTGCCTATTGGGGTAGCTGGTTCCGTACAACAGTTACAAAACCAAATGATTGGAACCCAACCCATCACTGGACTAGATTGGAACAAGGACAAGATGGGTTTGATCGTTTGTTCGGGTTTAGATCAAACTCTAAGAGCAGTGATTGTTACTAAATTAGCGACTGTTTAAACGTTTTACCAATATAAATTTTTTAATTCTTGTATACAATTAAGTAAACTAAACTTTTAGCGCACTATTAGTCATGCCCGAGCTTCTCCGCTATCATTCGCTGTACTTTTTCTGATTCAAGTTGTTCTAACGTGAGAAGAGAAACTCCTAATTGATCCTCCTGAAAGAAAAACGAGATAATAATTCGATATTTTATTTATCGCTACCAATATTTACTCTATTAAACTCTTGAGCCATTTGTCGCAGGAATCTTTTCGACATTTGGATCGCTTCTTCCGTTGACAAATTGCAGTAACTGTCTTTTAAGTGCTCTTGGATCCATTTAGGTAGTTTCCCACGCTTGTCACTTCTTGAAAACCTCTGAAATGGTATTCGCTAATATAGTAGATTGGTATTATTTTATAATTAATTATTTTCCAAGTACTTTATCTGCAAATATCATAATGCCGTAATCGGTTTTCCCTCGAAGGGCTCTTCCTACGCATTGAGCGGCATGACGCATCGCATCGAAAGTTAGAAAATCGTTTTCTTTTATTTGAAACTGGTCGCGAAGGTATTCTAAACGTGCCTGGAAAGAACAGCGTACATAAATAACGAGACATTGTACCTGAAATGCTCGCATTTAATGTCACCTTTAATATCCTGCTTTGAGTGTACACGTATGGAATCCCAAACATCACCACAGCACGGCCAAGATGATGATCTAACATAATTTAAATTTCAAATCTAGCTGTCTGTTTCCAATTTGTACTCGTACCAAAATCAATTCCTTCGGACACTTTTCCTCTTGCAACCGATAAAAGAACCGCCCCGCGTCCATTTTCACAAGCTTTTATGTAATTCAATAATGCTAAACTCGTTTCAGCCGCATCCTGCGTCTCTATGAACAGTAATTTTCTTCTTTGAATGTTGTCGATGATCCCTTGTTCGTACCAGGATGCCACCACTGTTTCCATGTATAAATAGCTGGTGAAAAAGCAGACCACACCGTCTGGTACAATCTGAGTTATATCCACTAATAAATTTCCATAATTCCGAATAACGGCTAAATTGAAAAAAGAAAACAAAAGAAAATTGGTATTTCCGAAAATCTAAAATGTCTAAAATTTACCTATGTCTTCCCTAGTTTCAAATTTTGTTGTCATGGCAACTTGATCATTCCCTTTACTGACGATCTAGAGTTTTAATTTTCATTAGTTGTTTTGAAATTAGTTTTATTCCGGATTTAATTACCATCGGACATATGCACGGCCTCGATAATGTCATCGTTAAAGATGTTGTAACAACTGGGTGAAAGTCTAAAATTTTAGGATACATGTCCGGGGGTGACAAAGTCTAGAATAGAATGCAAGTAAAGTAAGTCATAATTTCACACTAAACTATGACGCAAATTATTTACTCCTGACGTGATTATGACTGATTGAAAACGATCAAAAACTGGTTTGATCGCAATCGAAGAATCCAAGCAGCTAAAATGTAAGATTGGATTTGATATGGTGGGTGTCCGATCATCAAACGGTTCAATGATTATTGTAAAACCTACGGAAATAGATAATGCTTATTTAATTAACGATTCATCTAATGTTTTGTGTAAATACCTTTAGTGTAAGTACTAACAAGAGTGGCAAAATTAGCTATTATAGAGATTGCAGTGAAATCTGCTAAATCTGAGATCTCCAACGTCCTAATCATGGAACGAAGTCGTTCGGCACAAAATCTGCCAGAAAAAATGTCAATTATTTAAGTTTATTTTTTTTTAATTTAAAAATGTTTTACCTTAATGGTTTCCTTTCTATACACACTCTCTGCGAGATATCTCGCAGAAACGAAGCGGGGGTTTCTTGAACCACGTGCTGCACTCGTAACCGTGTTTTCAAATATTCCACTAATCTCTTCATAAATCCTATGAAATGTTCCGCGGTACGAATATTTCCAGGTATTGCTTCTACATAAAGCAGTTAGCATATTTTCTGCTGTTATTACATTGATTTAATTTCCAAACCTCTGAGAATGTCATCGGGCAAAGCAGGGTTCGTTAGCACAACATCAGTTTCCCGCGCGACATTCGCTTCGCGCAGGCCTTCTACAAGTCGTTGATATTCTGTTTTCAATCTTTGTGAATCAGTTTCTTTAATCCTGCCAAAGTAAATAGATAGAATGACGTTATTAATTCTAAGTTTTATTTGATTCATTTTCAATTTCTCACCTTTGAACAGTTTTTTCCAAAACATTTAAGTTTGTTTGACATTTTTCAACTGTTCTCTTAGTAATGTTAACACTCATCGCATCAATGCACACATTATCTGTTAAAATAATGTTTAAGAAATTAAAAAAATAGACAAACTGGTTAAATAAAACCTATATTATGCGCTTCGTCAAAAACCACTACTGACGTCTTGCTCATCTCTTTCGACACTAAATCTGCAATTTTCGGATCTAGTAAGTAATGATAACTGTACACAACGATGTTTGCGTGTAAAATCTACAAATGTAAAAACTTATACATTAGGTATGGACCCTAAATTAATGTTCAACACTTGTTTACAGAATATCGAGCCATAAAATATGGACACCATCCTTTAGCACGAGAAAATTCTTTCAGATCATCCTGTAATTGAAAAACAACGTTGAAAATAACGCCATTTGTTTTAATATATTTACGTGTCATTTCTCACCATATTGTATACTCCAGCAGGTAATGGAAATTCTCTTCCGTGAAGATCAAATCCCTCGTAGAAATTACAAACCTCAACATCTGAGTTACGAGTGTGTCTTGCTCGAACGTGACTCGCCGTTAACGAGTAGCAGCGGCCATCAACTATTTTCCCGTCACGTTCTTTGCTCACCTAAGGTAAACGAGAATGTACACCATCTCCCAAAATTAAGTGACTTTCATACTTTAATACCTGTGGATGAATACAAAGGTTTTTTCGACTGGTCAGAACAAGACCGAGAATATTTTGTTTGACATTTGTTTCTTTTTCATAGTACTCTAGTAAGTTTTTCAATTCTTCAATCACCTAAAAAAAAATTATAGTAACAATTTTTAAACAAAAAAAAAATCGATGTATAGAACGAAATACCTTCTCGATTTCTGGTAAAGTGCGGGAACAGTACAACAACTTGCTTAGATTAGCTGGATAAGTCTAGATTAATTTAAAATGTATAAACACAATGGATTTTATTCTACATTTCTTTGTGCATGTACTTTTAAATATGCAACTATTAATGACAATAACGAGATGGTTTTTCCTGTTCCTGAGGGCATTTCTAAAATTCCATGACCCTTTAAAATAGGTAATACGCACATTTAAGATTTAAAAAAAAAAAAAACATTTTATTTTATAATTTTAATATTTACTTTAGCGTCGAGGCTTCGCTTCAACTCCAGCATATACGTATATTGTTCAGGGTATATATAATCATACGGAAAATAGACCAGCAACCCATCCACGTTGATACTGCAAACATCGAAACAAATTTCAGTTTTATAATAATTAATATTTTTTTAAAAAGCAATAAATGTACCGCATGGTTGTCCTCGCCGGTGGATCTGATATGTAAATAATTTATTGTGCCATCTATTACGAACAAGTCGAAGTGTTAGTTCGGGATTAGAGCTATAGATGTCGCGTGGTACATAATTGTTTTGGACTGGACGTGGGCCATGTGACTGGATAAAAATGGCAAGAAATTGGTATCCGTGCTTTTTCACCGAAACAGCAAATATTTCTTACGATAACAACTTTCAAGTCTTCGTTCAAGAATCAGCGTGTGACGTCTTAAAAATAGACGATCAAACATCATCCAGTTTTGCGGCTATCACCGATGGGCTGCATTCGATAAAAAACGGAAATTTATTTATTTCCTTAAAAATAACAAAAGAAAACGAGGAAAATGAACAAATACAGCGCACAACACCCAAAACCCGGCATTCGGAGCAAAAAAACTCGGTGGAATTATTTGCATCGAGATATTTCCTCACTCATTATTCTTTATTCGACTCGCCATCAAACACGTTTTTCATGAGGATTGTTAAGCCATATCCGTTAGAAAAAATCGTTCTCGGAACCACGTCAATCGACACGTTCAATTTAATTAGGCGCAACGATTGGACATTGGAATTAATGTTGAGAGTCTGCAATGAGAAGATGCTTTGTCGTCAAGGAGATGTTTTTGTTTGGCCGCAAACATCCGATATAACCGTGTTGGAATGCCAGCCAGTTATCCAAGGTCTTCTGACTATTAAAACTGAAATTATCGTCGTGAAATTTGAACAAAATTCCGTTAAAGAGCTCTCAACTCCGTCAATTTTGTCCAGCAAATTCAACATGTTCGCTTATTGGGCGTTGATGCAATATCTCAGTTGGTTTTTATTCCCCTCGTTATTGAAAAAAACCGAGACTTTAAATCCTGTTCTGTTGATTAAAGCCTCGGCGTGTACGAAAGTAATTGGGGTCATTAAACCAAAGTTTGCAATTAGAATCGTTCCAGTCGACCCGTTTCTAGTGGGTTGCAATGATGCGATAATCGATCCGATGAATACGATTTTTATGTGCGAATCGAGTGCTCGAAATTTATGCATCAAAAATGGAAATTGGGTTTTGATAAGTTTGTCAAATGAGGATCGAGATGTGGATGGATGTGATGGGGATGCTAAGAAAAGATGGGCGCAGGTTTGTTGTCTTCCGTGTGACAAGTTGCGAATGGATGTTTTTGGGTTTTGGAATGAAAATGACATTCACATGGGGCCAAATTTATGGTTTAATTTGAATAATCATCCGTCACCGTTAGTACAGCCCGCTACGAAACTTTGTATAATTGTAAGTATTTTAGGATCGAAATAATTTAATTTGATTTAATTCTTCTTGTCAATTTTAGAGAATTCATTTTGCTAATGAACCGAGTCCGATTTCTTTTGCGAGCGAGGTTGGTGTTGGCCTCGTTCAGTCTCCTGACTACGACACTGACGATTGTTTTGATGATCTTTTGCACAATTATTTTGATAAACAAAGGTATGTAGAAATATTTTTGCAGTCATAAAGTTTGAATATTGATTTTTAAATACTAATTTTTAGATATGTGCTGATCGGTGACATTATTTCGATTAGAAGCGGCGGTAATTAAAATTATAATGTTTAAAGTAAAACTTTTTCAAGTTCTTTCTGTAGATGAATCCTCTTTGAACTCATCAACCGCCAGTGTCGTGCATTTCAAGGTTTCTAATGTTTCAAATAAATCTATGAAAATTGAAAGTACTTCTGGGTTTTTTATTTCTAAGGCAACAACGTCTTTATATCAAGTGAGTTCGCACGAAGATAAATTAAAAACTTTTCCAATTATTTTATTTAATCAATTTATTTTAGCTGCCCACTGTATTTTCTTACGTGCCTAAAACTATGGATGTATATCTAGGAGTTAAACCGATGCATAGGATTTGGAATAGTCCACTTACACCGGGTTTGGAAGAGTACATTAAACAGTTAGGAGACATTATTGCTCCGTATACGGTACATACGTAAGTTTGTATAAATTTTTCATTTCAAAGTTTTAATGTGATGGGTTAATTTCAGGTCTTTATGCAAACAGATTTTACCGAGCGTTTTGCTTTCTGGCTCAACCGGTTGCGGAAAAATGACAATTTTGCACGCTCTTGCGCGAATCATAAATGTTAATCTTTACTGCGTTGATTGTTACGATTTGGTAGCTGAAACTTCAGGCGCTACTTCGGCAAGATTGAAACGGATTTTTACTACGGGTGAAATGTTTTGCTAAAAGCAGTGAACTCTCTCTAGACCGGGCATAGGCAGGTCTGGAAAAAAGCGCCTGTTCCTCGGTATGCTCTGCCCTCAGTTTGCGCCCGATATCTTGATGCCAAACTCAAACACTAAATTTTTTTTTTTAGCACAAGAACACACAAAACTGTAAAATTGTTGATTGCGCACGAGTGAATAGTGTTATTACTGTTATTATTTCCAAAAATTATGAATTGATTGCGTTTATCTGTTTGCAGTCAAGGATTTTTCAGTTTAATTTTGGCATCAAGATGTCGGGTACAGAGTGTAGAGCGAGTTCACTGTATAAGTTGAAAACTAAATTTAACATAATTTATTTTGTTTTTGCAGTTTATAAGTTTGTTCCTTGCATATTGGTAATGAAAAACATTCATATCATTGGAAAAATTAAAGATATCGAACAAGATGACGAACGAGTTGTACAAAGTTTTAGGGAAAGTTTTGACTTTGTCGTTAATTATAAAGATGCACATCCGATTATTCTAGTCGGAGTCACGACAAAAAGTGATCTCTTATCTTTAGATTTAAGTTCGTTATTTCTTCATCGAGTGCACATTAATGTAAGAAACTGAATGACTAATGTTTACATTCAATAGTCATACAAATATTTTTTTTTTTCAGGATTTGAATGAATTTCAAAGGAAAGAAATTTTAGATGGGCTTTTGCAAAATAAATTTATTGCAAATGATGTTTTTACTGATCAATTAGCAAAAGACACACAAGTAACTACCATAATTAATTTTTTTTTGGTACGATATTATTATTTTTTCAGTTTAGGGGTTTGTTCTCAGCGATTTGTGTGCGTTTCTGTCTAAATCTATGCACCTGGCAAATAATCGATTGTTGCAAATGTAAATTTTGTTTTAAATGATACAAAATAATACAAAATGTAGCAGTATTTTATTATTTTTATTTTGAAAATATTTTATTTTTAGGCATAATACCACTTTATTTAATATTAATGAAAATGACAAGGAGGAATTAACTATGTCCGGTGTATTTATGCGTAAAACCGATTTCGACAATGCTCTCGCCGCAATGCAAGCGGAGGAAAGTGATTTCATGCAAGTGCCTGAAGTTCCTAATGTTCAATGGGATGATGTGGGAGGTCTTGAAGATGTAAAACGATCGATATTAGACACTATTCAATTACCCCTGCAATATCCAGAATTACTTTCTTGCGGCTTAAGACGATCTGGGGTTTTACTTTTTGGTCCACCGGGAACTGGGAAAACACTGTTGGCTAAAGCAGTAGCGACCGAATGCAAATTACATTTTTTGAGGTTTTATTACGATACAAATTTAATTTATTTAAAAAAAATATATTAACATAAATTATTTACAGTGTTAAAGGACCCGAATTACTGAATATGTATGTAGGCCAAAGCGAAGAAAATGTACGCGAAGGTAAAATTAATCATTTTGTTTGATTTTTGTGTTTCAAATATTTATTTCATAGTTTTTAGGCGAGCTCGTAGTATGTCACCTTGTGTTATTTTTTTCGATGAACTTGATTCGTTAGCTCCAAATAGAGGACGCAGTGGAGATTCTGGAGGAGTGATGGATAGGTAATAAACATTTTTAGTATATTTGCTCGATAATCTTTTATTTTTTATTTTTTATTTTTCAGGGTAGTTTCGCAACTTTTAGCCGAACTGGATGGTTTAGATAAAGCAGCGACGGTATATGTAATCGGAGCAACGAACAGACCGGATTTAATTGATCCAGCACTGCTTCGGCCTGGACGGTGAGAAAATGCAAATGTGAAAATAATAAAATTTGATATTTATTAGTATAAAATTTAGGTTTGATAAAATGCTTTTTGTTGGTATTGCCGAAGATATGACGTCAAAAGTGAAAATTCTTAAAGCACTTACGAGAAAGTATGCTTAATTAACCGTGTTAAAAGCATTTAAAGCACAAAAACGATTAACCATTTACTGTTTAACTAGATTCTATCTGTTTGAAGATGTTGATCTGAAAGAAATTGCATCTCTTTTACCTACAACTACAACAGGAGCAGATTTGTACGCGCTGTGTGCTGACGCTTTAACAAATTCTTTGTCAAAGTGCGTGCAACAGATGCAAGATGGTAAAAAAAAAATGCGGTGTTTGTTCTCGTCTTTATTTTTTTAATTTCGCTATTACTGTAGTTTACTGAGCTAGGTACTTTTAGAGTGTTCTGTTTTGGATGTGTACAAAGTGCTTGATTTGATATAACGATCTTGACTGACACTTAATTTAATTTTTACAACAATAACAACAGGAAGAAAAAAAAATTGATTAAACTGCGCTTTGGGTATAAGCTCTTAGTAACAAGATACATAATCTTGTAACATTGGCCTTTGATGAAGTTGTTTATCAAATGTTTCTGCTTTCAAAAAGCAAAATTTACACATTAATTTGTCAAAACTTGCACTAAAAATAGAATTTGTTTACCAAAAAAAAAAATTGATTTCCTTGGCCTACATTGATTGATCCCTAGTTTTGTTTTAATGGAATCGTGCAGCTGTTGATATTGAAATTTTGAAACATTTTTCTTATTTTTTTATTTTAAGTAATGAATATAAAATTGTAATTTCATACATCTTACTTGGCGCAAGATTAAAGGAATGTATGCATTTACTTGCAAACACTTTCTCACTAGATTTATAAACGATGTTTGGCTTAAGGTTTTGTTTGCTTAGCTAATGGTAGCTTGATTAGCGTAAAACAACAAGATAACACGGAGTGCAGCGCAAACTGATTTTTTTTTTTTTTTTTTTTTTTTTTTTTTTTTTGCGATTCATTCTTGTTTTAAATTTAACACGTTTTAATTTATATTTATAGATCCTGATCTGGTCGTTGGTGATCCTGTCGTAGTCAGAATGGAAGATTTAAAGACTGCAGCAAAAAATTTGGTGCCTTCGGTATCAGTTGAAGAGTTGGAAAGATATAAACAAGTAAAAAACAAGGCCTTAAGTTCATGAACAAAACTTTTTATCGGACTAAAGGCCTTGCCCTTGAATTAGGAAATAGATATTTTTATTTTGTAATGTATTTTTATGCATTTTTGCATAATTTCGCTTTCACCGTGTTTAGTGTACTTGGTCTGCATTAAAATTCACCATAAATGGTTAACTTTCCGTAATCGTTTTCCAAGTTGTTTTTATAACAAGTACGAATTGTTATACCCAACAATTTAATGCGGAAGGACTTGTAATTGAAATTGCTAAGCAAATTTAAAAGATTTATTTAAAATTCTGCGTAAAAACTGCTCTGTTCGAGACAGCTAATCAGTGGTAGACAACAAATCATGTCTTTCATCGGGGACAATAATTAATAGACATGCTCCCATTGTGTAATGGATTTATTTTTCGTGGATTGTACGAAGCTTAATGAGTATAATGCCAATGCTTTAAATTGTTAAACTAATAATCAGGGGTTAAACGTGGTTATTTAACTATTGATTATTGAACTTTGGTATAATCTGCAATTAAATATTTGGTTACTAATGCCTCGTGTTATTCTATCATGAGATTTGATATTACTGGAGATAATTAAGAATATTATCTTTAGTCAGAGTTAATTAATCACTGTTGTATTAACTGGGTAAAGCTCAACAAGAGAAAACAAAATTATTGCGAGCTAAACGTGACATTACTAGGTACAACCGCGAAACAGCAAGAAAACAAATTGCGAACCACTTACATTCAAACAACACGAGATTATGGACAAAACAGAAAAAAATTCTCAGACATTGCACACGCCACTCCCTTCGAATTCAATGCAACATTTTTCCAAATGTAATCACAAATTTAAGAGAAATGTAAACATCCTTGTCATTCTTTCAAAGAACCACACTGCAGAACTATGTTTATTCTAAATTGATAATATCAATCATATTTATACAAACGAAACGAGAAATACAAACGAGAAAACAAATGTGAAATCGATAGCTGAACTGATGAACTAGAGATGCAGTTACGAAACTATTATTTAATATTCGTTGGCATTGGCAGCGAAATTTGCGCTATTGATACGTATATAAAATTCCACACCCCCGGTACACAAGCAGACTAAGTTCCATTATCGAAAACTTCCCACGGAAATAAATAATTACAAATTTGTTACGCTAATAAACTCGTTGCCCTTCATCAATTCAAACACAGTAAAAGAAAAAAACGAACTTCCCAGAACACGAGCAGTATTTTAAAAATAATGAAATATGAGTTGTAGCTGTTTTAAACAGATAATTAATTATTTCCTACACACTAACGAAATAAAAAATTACGCTGCAAGAAGTCTGGCTGACATCATTAGTCCTCCTTAGATATAAAACAAAGGGATGTGTGGGTGGAGGAGACTGAAGGATGTGGGCAAACTTCATTTGCTTTGTCGTACTGTCTCTGTAATCCAAATAAAACTGGATTTCATCACAGAGGAATATCAACACACCGAGCACAAACACGCCTCAAATTCTTGTTTCAGTTGCCCAATCACACACAATTTGAAAAGCTATAAAATTTTCATTACTTGGAAAGCAAAATTACATTAATTTGACATGAATTCGAATAAAAATTAAATTTTCCACCATGTAAATATTTTTCCTATTTTTTTTAAACAAAACAGAATTTATGCGAACCATTATAAATTGGCCAATTAAATCATTTTTTATGCAAAATTTAAAAAAAAAAAAAAAAAAAAAAAAAAAAAAAAAGCAAAAATTTATTTTTTTTTATTTTATTTTTTGGGAGAAAACAATTTTTTTTAATGTCCAAGGTACACAAATATTGAAATACAATTTATTTTGATCTTTTTGATAATCTCATTGCCGGATCGTTCTGACTACGCTGAAAAGCACCTGCAATGGACTTTGTAACTCCGTTGCTACTGATCGATAATAAATTGGTGACTCTCAGGTCGGTGAACGGAGCTTTGCTGCAACAAACGTGCTTTGAAACACACAACACGAATTGCGTATTCTATTTCCAAAGAAGGCAAATAAATAAATTCCTGAATAGATAGCTGTAACTAAAAAAAAAGTTTATGACCAAGTTGGGGGTGTATTACGGAAATGGTACAAAAAGTTCTTGATGCATTGCAGAATCCGCTTCACAATGCAGCTTTGAAACTTGTGTAGTTTTTAATCTTTAAAAAAAAAACCTTCGATCTCTATTTAATTGTGCGGCAAAACGATTTTTTTTTAATTGAATTAATCACAGGTGATTCATTTTCAGGTGACAAAACTAATGTAGAAAAAAATAGAAATAAAATATTCTGGAATCTCACATGTTGAACATTAACCAGATGCACGTACACACATTTTGCGATTTATTGACGACTTTTAAATTACAGTTTAATGATGATTACGTAATTATGATGAGGTCAATATAATTTATAGATGTAATAACTTAATTTCTAACCACTGAACGACACCGATGTGTCACAATAAATTTCTGAGAATAGAAATTCTATCCTTATACACACACATGGTCTTCATTTGCCGAGACATTTTTAAGAAAAGAGACGGGCAGACACCGCAAAGGCAGTAAGGCATCTTCGAGACGGCGCTGTCTAGGCGTATGTAATCATCAACCGGAAACCATCGCATTCATGTTTCCATGTTGATCCATCTTTATGATTGATGATTGGTTGTCCATTTTTTTCTCCCGAACACATCCCTTTCCGCTTTTTTTCCGCGTAAGCCAATGCCGGTCTATCTGTTAAGTGTTTGCACTCATCACATTTACCGCCACTTTTTCCCTGAACATGCTGCTGACGTCACAGAGACAGTATTTAAGCACGTGATAGTGAGCACGATTGGCAATTGGGTTCTTGGTGCCATTGAGTGAAGAGACAGCAACTTCTCCCATATCCATCCACACACATACACAAACACACCTCAAAGGTAAGAATTACCAAAATCTTTTTATTCATAACCAATTTTTTTTGTTTTAATTTTTGTTTTAAACTTTCGAACACTTGTTTTAATTTTCCAAGTGCATTGACACTAAGAGCATTTAATTTGTTATTTTAATAGCTAAATAGTGCAAAGTTTGATATTCCGTTTAAAACATTCGTTTTGGGTAATATTTTATTAATTTAGTTCGATTTTTACGTGTGCTGCTTCGAAAAAAAGCTCACGTTTGCTTACTCATGTCCAGTTTGTACTTAGAATTCAGTCGAGACACGCTATATGTACATATTTTTTTTGGAGGATTGATAAGGGGAAGGGTTATTGGGAGTTGTACCGTAAGAAGATCCATGAAGTGATGAGTCATTCAAAGACCAAATTGTGTAGATAGAAAGTCATTGAATTATAGTAAAAACCCTTGAGTTGTCAGATTAATTTATGGGATAGGAAAATGCTTCAACAGGTGCATAGATATTTGAATTAATAACATACATTTTCATTATTTTGTGTATATCTGGTATTATTTATTAATGTGAAGTTTATCTTTGAATTTATGAGTAATAAATTTGGAATTTTATGAGCAAACAACAATTCAGTTTTAGTCGAATATATCCAACTTTTAAAAATTTGTTTTATTTGCATTTGTAAATTTATTTCGGAAGGGTTATGTTTTGGCTTTACATTAGTTTAACGTGGAAATTTTTCCCCTTAACAGTTAACTAAAAATGGAACATGTAAAAGGTATGCATTTAGAGTACGACCTTCGCCTCAATTCTATTCTCGAGTAAAAGATTCTACACTGCGAGGCCGAAAAATCTTTTTCTTGTATTATGTAAGTGACGAAAATGACACGGAAGTCTACGCAAAAAAAAAAAAAATATACAAACGGTTTTTATGAATGAATAAATTCGTGACAAAAATGTGCAAAAACAAATTCCTAAGCCTTAGCAACAGCTGATTTATTTTAAACCAGACACGATGATGCGGGAGACTTGATCATTAATGTGTACCCACAGACTGTACAATATGGGTCAATAATACTATGATTCAGATTGCATTTGAGACAAGGTCATTTATCCGTAAATTAGTGGAAGCAAAAATAGAAAAGAAAAATATCAAATTAATATAAACTTAGGGTTTATTCGAATAAGAAAATTAATTTTTTTTTTAAATTAATTGATTCAATTTAAAAATATTGCTTTCACCTAGGCTGTAATATTATAACCCATGTTCGGTTTTACGCTTGCAACTTAATATAGCCTCATTTTGGTTGGTTTTATGTCGGAATAAAGTAAACTTTATTGAATTTAATGAAATGTTCTTCTTTCGCTGAAGTCTAAAAATAAACCCATTCAATAGCAGTAGGTTCTTTTTTACGTTTTTGAAAAATGGGTTTTTATACCCATTTTCCCGAGTCGTTTTGTCTTTACAACTTACGAAACAACAACAGATGCAACATGTTGCAAAGCCTAGTAATCAAACCGAACCTGTTTCAATTTAACTCACCCAAGGGGAGTTTAGTGAAGGGCCAATTGTTCTCGAGGAGCAAAACAACGGTTGAAGTGGATGGAAAATCTTAATAAAAAAAATCTCACAGGAAGAATTTCGTGAGAGCTCTCACTGCAAGAAAGAAGTCTTTAAATACGGAAATGAAAGTCCACATTGGAAAAAAAAACTTTAAAATTTAAAGAAAAAAATGTTTGACGTTACTTGTCTAAACAATCATTGACGCTCAACGGAGATTTAAAATTTTTTAATCAGCGGTGATTCATAGATTTAGTTTTACTAAAAGAAAGTAATTTAAAAACAAATGAAAAAATGAAAAAAAAAAAAAAAAAAATTAGATATCAGAAGGCGAGGTTTCGAAGTTTAACTAGAGTCAAATGATTTGAGATTTACGTGCTTAAAGGTTATCGGTGTCTTATTTTAATGTTTATGGTTATCAGTATCTTATTTTAATGTTTATAAAGTCTAAAATTCATTAGATATCAATTTTATTCATTTACATTTATTTGGAAATGCCGTTCAAAAGTTTCAGCCATGCAGCGAAGCTCACAGCGGGCGGAGCTTTCAAAAATAACTCGTTAAAATTATTTTTGAAACTCGCACAGGCGTTCTTAATGATTCACTATTCTAAAAAGAAAGTTAACACGCTATTTTGTCGTCATAAAGCCCACGCACATTTCAGAAGATGTGGCTTTCTTGTCTGTATTTAAAGGAGAGTGTTTCGCAGCAATTCCATTAATACATGTCTACACTATTTGCCAACCGATTTAGGATCTTAAATGTCAGGGCCAAACTCACAGACATAAAGATCAACTTTTTATTAAAAGTACGTCAGTGATTAAAGTCCTTTTCGGTTCGAGGTCACGTTTAAATGTCCAAATGGACAACCGTTACGTAACGCTTCTTGGTTTTAAAGCAAAAGAATTACATTGAGAAATGGGACATTGACCCGTACGCTTCTTGGTACGTTAACTATAGTGGGACTTCTAGTAATATTGTCATTGAGAACAATGGAAAAGCCATTAACTTCCTACCCACGCAAATGATCAATAACTAGAGTGGGTGCGCAGAAGTGGAAGACAATTTGTGGGAAAAATGACACTTGGACAAATTTTTTTATTCTGAATATTAAATTTAAAAAAGAAAAAAAAAATTTTTTTAGCGAGAGAAAAAAATTAGGTCACGTGTTTGATTTCTCTTTTATGTTTACAAGAACAGTAATTGATGGACCCACTTTTACTCAAGGCCATAATGATGACACCTGATCCCATGTCTCCTTATCGAACTACTGATATTGTCTGGTCGATTGTATGATACGGTGAATGGCGTAAATTAATGACTTTCACTATTTTAAAGTCCATTTTAATCACTAATAAAATATGATGTGTACCGAGTTTGTCGATTATAAACGAGCTAAACAATTGCTAAAGAAAAAAAAAGAAAAAAAAGTGATTTTCGGTTTAATGAAAAAATTAAAAAATTAAAAATTAAAATATCGGTGTATAATATTTTCCTCGTGAATTTCCGGTGAATATTTTATTCATACGTTAAATGCCATTTCATGAACAGTTAAATGTTATTTTAAAATAATTTTTTTATTATTGTTTAATTGCAGATGAAGGCAGTAACATTTAGCATTTTGGCCGCACTGGTTTTAATAGCAACAGTCGTATCAGCTTATAACGATGTAATGTTAGACGAAGCAGAGAACGAAATATTTCTACACCGCAGAGATAATGGCGAGTGCGACTCGAGAAGGGAAGTCAAAGACAAGTGCGAGAAGTGCGCCAAGGAAACTAAATCGCCCATGATTTATCGCATGTGCTGCAAAAACGAAGAAGACGGACGAGCTTGGTGTAATGCATTTCTTAGTACGAGTAAGAAATGATCTTCAGATTGTGTTGGACCGCCTACGCCCATACATGAGCCGTCCTGGATATTGATCAGCTGATTTACTTTGACCCCTAAAATGGCCATCGACTGCCCCCTACCCTTTTGCCCTTTTCCTTTTCTTGCCGGCAGGGACCAATTTTTTTTCTTTCCTCTTTCGATTGCTTCTTGGAAGTAATATGTCTTCGCCTTCCGCCTAACGTGGCCTCTTAACTTAAAATAATAAGTTTTAGTGATGATCTTTGTAAGTGTGTTGTTATTATTTGTTGTTTGTTAGTCCACCGAAAAAATGGTTTTAATTACTTATTTATTACTTCCGCATGTTATTTTTACTTAAGGTTTTTTCCTTTTCTTTTTTTAATATGAATAAATAACGGGCAAACCTTGACCTCTGAGAAGAAAATTGAGAATTGTTTTGTAATTTATTTTGAATGTGAGAATGGAATTGAAAAAAAAAAAATATCTAAAACTAATCGAAATAAAGAATGATGCTTTTTATTAGAGTTTGTAGCGCCATCGAGTGATAAACTATTGCACAAATTTATTTATAAATATTTATATTTATTATTATTATTATTAAAAAATAAATTGTTGTTTAAATAAATTTTAATTTTCTCTGCACCACGACTTTTATTGCGTTGTAAATGAAAACTAAAGACATCTTGATTTTGAATTGCACTTTTAATTTAAAAAATTTATAAAATAGCAATGTAAAATTTAAAAAAAAAAAGATAACTTCTTAAATAATATTGCAATTTTTCAAAAATATAGCTGTTTTAGATTTTACTGCAGCACACGAGTAGTTTGCTGCTATCTACATTTGTTATGTAGATAGTTCAAACAATAAGACGTTCGGCAGTAAATATGAAACTCGGTAGCAGAAGTTTGTTTTATCGTGTCAAAGAACGAACGATGGTCTAGACTGAACCAATGAGTCGGTCGCGAACAGGAGAATTTACAAATAAGCTATAAAATTGTCAAAGGTTATCCACAAAGAGAAGTAGAGAGACATCTGTTTACTTTAATTTATTTTATTTTTTAAAAATTAGTTTCAGTAAACGCCGGCAGATGGCAGCATTTAGTTGGAAATTTGGGAATTAAAATAAGTTTATCTGAGTTAGAATTAATTTTTACGATCGTATTACTCGGTTCAAAGTTGATAAATAGTTTCTGTTTGTTGCACAGCAACCATCGCCCACTTGTGTAAACGTGGTGTCTGTAGATTGCAAAGTTGATGGATTTCCAGAGTTCAATTTATAACTATATTTTGCAGTTTTCAGTTGTATTTTTTAGAATATTAGAAAATAATTTTTAAGTATTGCAGATTCTTACATATCATATGGAAATCTCATATTAGTGGAGTAATGAACATACAAAAGTCTTTCCCATTGTAACATTAACATTTTCTCAATATTAGTTTACGGATTGATATTCACGCAGTTAAAAAAAAAAAGCCGTCACGTGACAGAAACTTTACCAAAAGAGCCGTGGAATTTCTGTCACGTGGCGACTTATCACGTGACAGAAACTTCTCCAAAAAACCGTCACAAGATCAAAACTTCATCAAAAAGTGACCAAAAAATCGAAAAGCGACAAAAATGTCATCAAAAAGCCGTCATGTGACAAAAACTTCTCAACTTTATTTTTTTTTAACTTTTAAGCTAATTTTGTTTTTTTAGATCTTACAAATCTCTGAAATCCCCAAAATCGTGCGAAATCTTCCAAGATTTAGCAGGATTTAAAAATTGCTTTCGTAATTTTTGTGATTAGCGATTCCCCTTGGACGATAATGACGCGCTGAGTGACGTCCCGTTTGACGCTAGGTGGATTGCCGGAAGTTTACATCTTTCTAGACGTTTCTTTGATTTTTTTACTCGATTTGGGATTGGCTATGCAAATGAGTCGATGGCAGTTTTGCTACTTTGCATTTTATCTCTACTCGGAGAATTTCTTCATTCGTTTCCACGGCACGGAGAGGAGAACATGGCATTGGAATGAGGCGAGTCGCGGTTCTTTTGTCTTTAATATTAGCACTTAGTCATTTTTTTATATAGTTGTTGTATATTTAAGCGGTTTTTGTTTTGTTTTACTTGAGAATTGCTTTTTGTATTTTTGCTTTTACTTGTCTTTTAGCTTTTACTTGTCTTTTAGCTTTTAATTTGTTTTCATTTTGACACTTTTACTTGTCTTTTAGCTGTTAATTTGTTTTCATTTTGACACTTTGTCTTTTGTATACTTGGTTGCTTAGATTTCCAAGTTTTTAATTGTTTTTATTTTTATTTTTTAGATTCAATCGAGGACTTGTATCGTTGGACGCCAATGGATGGAAAACTTCAGTGTTGTAATTTTTTTTTATATTGTATAATTGAAATTTTTGTAATTTATTTTATATATTATTTTTTGGAATAAAATTTTTTTTGTTTTAACTTCTGGCCTTTAAATACTTGTGCAAATAAAAGTGGGGAATGCGTATACCCACCCACCATCCCCTTTTTTTTTTCTAAGTCCAAACCTTAAAAAATTTGGCATAGATTCGCCTTGTTGGACTTAGTTTATTTTGATGAAAAAA